>PVIW01009571.1:0-51006 GCA_004026585.1 Noctilio leporinus | reverse complement strand
ACTGAACCAAATGTATCTTGCACAATTCCTGCATAGTTTTTGAAACATAGAAAATATTGGTATGGCCAACTTTCCGAAAAAATCTATGCCCACATTTAAATAAGTTGCCTGACATATATTGCCCCATGCCCTTACTGAAGAACATAAGCCAGTGCCTGCACTGTTGTATGCTGAGAGTGCTGGTAACTACGTTTCATAATTTGTTAAGAGATGAAGTGCATTTCATATTGTTTTCAAAGGATTTTTTATAACTTGTGAGATGGAATATCCTGTCCTAAGTTTAATCGCTTTGTAGTGATTTTAAATCCTCCTAATGGAACATTAATGATGAGAATGTACATAGCAGATAGAATTAATTTCAAAATGAATGTTTGAGAATATATGAAAAAAAGTGAAAACTATAAAACAAAATGAAAAAAAGAAAACATCAAAATGATGCTAGCAGAAGTTAAATAATTCACTAAGTCCATGTCTAATTTGCCTTTTTTTCTTTTCATTCTGATGGGAATACTTGGTACCAGGGGCTTCCAGTAACATGTACAGAATTCCTGCAGCACTCTCCTGTTCAAACTCATCATCCAAGCTACGAGCAGGGACAGGAGATCAAGTCACACACTGTTCCCTCAGCTTGCTACAGGGGCCTTCTTCACCCAGTTCCTGATCATTGCTCCTCCCTGGTGTTCCCTGTATTGAAAAGAGCTGGCTGATGATGAAAGGATTCTGTGTTCTTCGGAAGTTCATCTTGTCTAACAGCACACAATGTAAAATACTTACAAGAGACGCTTGTTTTCCTTGCTGCAAGCCCTCTCTTTACAAAAAGTTTTTACTTCTCCTCCCTGCTGCCCATTTTTTGTTATCTCTAATAATCCTCAAAATGTAACAGACAACAAGGCATACCAGCACAGCTCTCAAAGGACCTCTTCTGACAGCTGCCGGAATGAGACTGCACCAAGGATCAGGAAGGAACAAGAGAGGAGTAAATTAAAACTAATGTCCAGCCATTGCAACAACAATTCTGTGACAGTTAAAAGGAGCTGAAACTTGAGCAAAGCTACAGTCCCTGATCTGCCTTCTCCCCTCCCTGTACAACTCCCGCCCGCTTCGCCCGCTTCTGATCAGAGTTACCAGGACAGAAGGAGACCAGCAACAGCTGAATGAAGCCATTAACCTCTATTTGAATCATTTTAATCAGATTTTTCTCCCCCAGTTCTCCCAATTATTGGGCCCCCTATTTTCTAGCATCCAAGGCAAAGAGTTCTACAGGATCATGTGCATGAACTAATAATGGGTTGGCTACAGTCAGTTAAGTTTTCCCTGTCACATAAAAGACATTTTTCATTTTCACCAATAACTTTATTGATTTGGGTATTTTGAGTATGCTGCTATCTCTTGCTACTGGCTTCCAGTTGATAGAGGCCAGGGGTGCTGCTAAATGTCTTCCAATGCACAAGACAGCCCTACAGCAACAAACTGTTTGGCCTAAATGTCAATAGCGCCCCGAAATTTCTCTAACCACTTTTCACCCATTTGCTTTGTCACATTACCTTCCCTCTACACTGCACAAATGGTTTTTGTATGTGTTTCAGTTGTATTTTTACCTTTCTTGTTATAAAACATGATATGCTGAAAATGTTGCTTATTTTCTTCCCTTTCCAATAATAAAATGGCTGCACAAAATTCACCACTTTTGTTAAGTTTTCTTTTAATGCCCGCTGATGTGACAGTTGTCACAATACAATCTAACAGATATGTTTAGAAAGAAGTTAAACAGAACTAAGCACTACTAGAGCCATGGCATGGAATAAATGTAACGGACTTTGTAGCCAACGCAATATCTTCACCCCTGGGTTGGTTGTTATAAACATTTCGAGGCAAGTACTAGAGTTCCTGATAATGAGATTCAAGGGAAACCTCTCCTGAGTCATCACAGGGTACATGTTATACAGACAGCCTTCCTTAGCAGTGATCTAAGTAGCAATTTTTGTTCTCATCTGTTAAGTGGGAATAATTATACTAACCTGCCAGAGAGGTTTCTGTCCTGAATGGCCACACACTACACGCAGAGGACTTACTCGAGCGCCTGGCACTTAGGATGTAATCTATACAACTTGTCACGTGGTTTGTAGCACCTAAGAGCACAAGGTGTGAAGTTATAATTAGGGGCACTCAAGAATTTCAGTACATCCTCACATGGAAAACCAAAGGTGTCTGTGCCAAAAGAATACAAGTATACAGGTTTGGTTCCCCAGCCAGGGCATAGGACCAGGTTGCAAGCCAGGTCTCCAGCCAGGTCTGTGGCTGGAGGCAGGTGAAAGGCAACCATACATGGATGTCTCTCTCCCTCTCTGCCTCTCTCCCTTCCTCTCTCCCTTCCCCTCTTTCTAAAAATAATGAAATAAAATCTTAAAAAAAGAATACAAGTATACGTGTACCATTAGTTAATAAATATAGGTAAAAGTCTGATTTACCATTTGGAAAATATATGTCATCAAAAAGTTAAGAAGCTAAAAAAGGACTCACATTTCTATAGAGTTTGATTTTTTGGTGATGCTGCAGTCCATGCATTTACATACCTCACAGAACAGTCCACTTTTTCTGATAAGGGAGCAAAACTTCATTAGCTTGAAGAAATGAAAGTTTCTCTTTCAAATAGTGTATTCATTACAACAAGGGCAGGTGTAGTGACTTGAGAGCACTGGGGACCTCAGCTTGGAGCTTACTGCATTGTCTGGTGATCTTGAGCATGGGCCAGCCCTATTTATACTTTTTTAAATTTACTTTTTATTTTTTACTATGTAAATTACTTTTACTTATTTATTTATTTTTAAGAATTTAATTTATTGTTGTTGTATTACATCCATCCCCTTTTGGCTCCCCTCTGTACATTTTATTTGAAGTATCTTGCATTCATGGTGGATGCTTTCTGGGTTTTGTGACACTGTTGAATGTGCAAGATTAACGTTTTTTACATGCAAGAAGTGTGATTAGTTTTCCCCATATAGGATCACTGATTATAAAAAGATGACATACCACAAAGGTTGTCTTTTTTCATTGAAAAGTTAACAGCTTATTTCCCCCAAAACCACAAAGTGGGTAGTAACTGAGTCTATGGCCAACATATTCAAAGCTGAGGGGATTAAAAATGCAAAAATAGGTCCTCAGATCCAATTATGGGAGCCCTGCTACCTTTAGGGTAACCTATATCAGTGGTACACCTTGATTCCAGGAAGCTGTAAGCCATCCTAATAAACCAAATCAGAATTTTTACCTCAAGTGGCCTTTTTCCAACCTCCAACTCATGAATAAAGATAATACATTGCTAATTCTATCTCAGGAAACATTTGCAAGTTGTTTTATTTACAATGCCACTTTTAAAAGGTTCCTAAACTAAAGTTAACTGGACAATAAACTAGACAGAAATTGCTTTACAAAAAGAGGGAAGGCCCAACATGCCACTTACTATAGACAACCCACCATTTAGTTTTATTAGAGCCAAAAGAAACTTTTTTGATCATACTGAAAGAAACTCAACCATAGGTTTGGAATCTGTACCCAAACTACACATGCAATGAGGACAAATTCTGCTAATACAGTTGATTTGCTGCTGCATTTGCCTACTGTTTGCCTAACATTAACAATTATAAACAGAGCGGTGCAACTGGTATTTGGAACAATCCTTACAGTGTTACAGCGTCAGGCACAACATTTCACTTCTCTTCCCACGGCTGGTTCTCTTCGCGTACCTGGGCTTGCTCTTCTTCAGTAAAGTTGTTTTTGAGGTTGAAGGTCTTGTGAATCTCTTCAGGAGTTTTCCCCTTGATTGTATTGGCAACAGTCTTGCACGTTACATCAAGCAAACCTTTGATGTCTAAATAGTTTGCAGCCAGAATAAGTTCAAAAAGTGTTCCTTGGTCAACTTTCAGGAACTCTTGGTCCCATACAGGGATATCATCTGTTCGTTTTACTTTGTTCTCATCATCCTCAGGAGGAGGAGGGTCATCCTTGTGGGTGAGTGCACCATTGAATGACCTTTTTCAATATTGCTGCATTAACATTTGGTAGAGGAACTGGGTCATCATCACCTTCATCATCCATTCCCAAATCTTCCAACATGGTTTTGATAGTCACAGATTGTTTGGCAATTTCAACATCAACTTCAAATATCTCTCCATCAGAACTCTGCAATTTAATTGAAGGCATGGTGCTCAGTCTGAGAGAGAGCAGGCGAAGGTTGACGAGAGCGCGTAGCAGTCTCAGCAAACACAGCGAGAAAAGGCAGAGAATAAGGTCCCTCCCCTATTTATACTTTCATTCCTCTCCATTCTCCCTCTCATGTCTGTGGCACAGAGGAATTTTAGAGATCGTGTGGCCCAGGGGTGTTGAACTCATTGTTCAGGTGAAATAAACATTTGCTGGAATAAATCTGCATACGTACCAGGACAAAAAGAAGTTTCCGTACTAGGAGCAGGGGCCTTCCCACCACACCCTTTCCCACCAGATGCATCCTCCTGTTCAACCAATAACTTAACTTCACTCCTCACCTTCTAACCGAGGAGATGCCAGGCCCCGAGATCAAAGAATCTGAGAGAGCTAAAATAGGGGAAGACTGGCAGAGTGGAACAGGAGTAAGTTCTCTGGAGCCTGTTCCAAGGCCCTCCAGGAGACCTACAGGAAGAAAATACTGGGGAAGAGCTGCATGTCCAGTGAAAAGGATGCTTTGCCAGTATAAATGAGTTCAAATAATCTGTGTATAGTAACCTTTAGAAATAAATTTTTTAAAGTTAATTTTATTATTGTTGTATTACAATTGTTTCATGTTTCCCCCTTTTGCTCTCCCCTGCTCCCCTCAGTCAATCCCCAGATCGTTGTTCACGTCCATGGGTCCTCTATGCTATCTCCTCATCTGATCCCTTCCTCTGATTTCTCCCTTCTCCCCCTCCCTCCTAGTCACCATCATTCTGCTTTTTTTTTTTTTTTTTTTTCCTGCCTCATTCTGCTTCTTTGTTTTCTGCCGTGTCTCTTGTTTCTTTCTGCTCACCTGTATGTTTTGTTAGTCTCCTGTATAAAGTGAGAACATATGGTATTTAACTTTTTCTGCCTGGCTTATTTCACTAAGCATGATACTCTCCAGTTCCATCCACGCTATGGCAAATGGTAGAAGTTCCTTCTTTCTTTCTCCTACGTAGAACTCCATTATGTAAATAAATGTACCACAGTTTTTGGATCCATTCATCCACTGAAGGGCACTTAGGTTGTTTCCAGCACTTGACTATTGTAAACAGCGCTGCTATGAACATAGGGGTGCATAGATTCTTCTGAATTGGTGTTTCAGGATTCTTCTGGTGTAATCCTAGCAGTGGAATCACTGGGTCATAAAGTAGTTCCATTCTTAGTTTTTTGAGGAAATTCTATACTGTCTTCCATAGTGGCTGCACCAGTCAGCCTTCCCACCAGCAGTACACCAGGGTTCCCTTTTCTCCATATCCTCGCCAGACCTTGTTTGTTGATTTGCTGATGATGGCCATTCTGGCTGGTATGAGGTGGTATCTCATTGTGGCTTTAATTTGCATCTCTCTGATGGCTAGTGATATTGAACATTCTTTCATATGCCTATGGGCCCTTTGCATGTCTTCCTTGGAGAAGTGTTTGTTCAAGTCCTTTGCCCTTTTTTCAATTGGGCTGTCTGTCTCCCTGGTGTTGAGTCACGTAAGTTCTTTATATATTTTGGAGATCAGAGGTTTCCTTGTCTGAAGTGTCATTGGCAAATGTGTTTTCCTATACGGTTGGTTCCCTTCTCATTTTGTTGATGATTTCTTTAGCTAAGCAGAAACTTTTCAGTTCAATGTAGTCCTATTTGTTTATTTGGTACTTTATTTCCCTTGCTCTGGGAGAGATCCATGAAAATATTGCTGCATGGGATATCTGCAAATTTTTTGCCTGTTTTCTTCTAGCATTCTTATGGTCGCACTGCTTATGTTTAAGTCTTTTATCCATCTTGAGTTTATTCTTGTGTATGGCGTAAGTTGGTGGTCTAGTTTCACTTTTTTGCATGTGCCTGTCCAGTTTTCCCAACAACACTTGTTGAGGAGGCTATTTTCACTCCATTTTATGTCCCTTCCCCCTTTGTCGAATTTTAGTCTCCCATAAAGTCCTGGGTTTATTCTTGGGCTCTCTATTCTGTTCCATTGATCTATTTGTCTGTTTTCATGCCAATACCAGACTGTTTTAATTATTAAGGCTTTGTAATGTAGTTTGATATCTGGTATTGTGATTCCTCCTACTTCGTTCTTTATCAAGATAGCGAGCCCTGGCTGGTGGCACAGTGGATAAAGCGCCGGCCTGCAAACCCACAGGTCTCTGGTTTGATTCCCCAGCCAGTGCACTTAATGAGGTTGCAGGCCAGGTCTCCAGCCAGGTCTGTACCTGGAGGCAGGTGAAAGGCAACCATACATTGATGTCTCTCTCCCTCTCTGCCTCTCCCCCTTCCCCTCTAAGAATAGTAAATAAAATCTTTTTTAAAAAATGCTGTAGCTATTCGGGGTCGTTTTTGACTCCATATAAAATTTTTAAGTATTTGTTCTAGGTCTGTGAAATATGATGCTGGTATTTTAATAGGGAATGCGTTGAATCTACAGATGTTTTTGGGTAGCATGGCCATTTTTATTATGTTAATTCTTTTTTAAAAAATTTTATTGTTGTTGTATTACATCTATCCCCTTTTTGCTCCCCTCTGTCCCTCTGTTAATTCTTCCCGTCCATGGACATGGTATACGCTTCCATTTATTTGTATCTTCTTTCAGTTCTTTCTAAAGTGTGCTGTAGTTTTTCAAGTACAGGTCTTGTATCTCCTTGGTTAAAATTTATTCTTAGGTACTGTACTTATTGTTGTTATTGCTATAGTAGATGGGATTTGTTTTCTAGTTTCTTTCTCTGATGTTTCATTGTTGGTGTATAAAAATGCATTCGATTTCTGGATATTGACTTTGTATCAAGCTATTTTGCCAAATTTGCTTATTAGGTTGAGTAGTTTTTTAATGGAGCCTATAGGGTTTTCTATGTACCCTATGATGTCATCTGCAAATAATACTTTTACTTCCTCCTTTCCAATCTGGATGCCTTTGATGTCTTTTTCTTGTCTGATTGCTGTGGCTAGAACTTCCAAAGCTATATTGAATAGAAGTGGAGAGAGTGGACACCCTTGCTTCGTTCCCGATCTTGAGGGAAAATCTTTGAGTTTTTGCCCATTGAGTATGATGTCATCTGCAGGTTTCTCGTATATGCCCTTTATGATGTTGAGGTATGCTCCCTCTATTCCCATCTTGCCAAGCATTTTTATCATAAAAGGGTGTCGTACTTTATCAAATGTTTTTTCAGCATCTATTGATATGATCATATGGTTTTTGTCTTCCAGGTTGCTTATGCAGCGTATTACATTTATTGATCTGCGATTATTATACCATGTCTGCATTCCTGGGATGAATCCCACTTGGTCATGGCATACGATCTTTTTAATGTATCACTGGATCTGGGTGGCCAATATTTTGTTAAGAATCTTAGCATCTATGTTCATCAGAGATATTGGTCTATAGTTTTCATAGAAAGGAACTTTTTGGTAAGAAATATGGGACTTTTATTTTTTCAGTTATGTCAGTCCTGACAAATCAGTGTCAGAATCATTAGCTGGACTTGGGGAGAGAAAGACCAGTGTAGTCGAATCAGGCTGGCTTCATACATACTACTCACTGTCAGATGACCATCACTGGGCCCCTTCATACATCTCACTGTATTCTTTATACGCCCTGCCCTTCATTACATGACCCTGATCAGTCACCTAAGGTATGGTGACTGTAGATTTTAACCACTGGACTAAATCACCTTCAGATGCGTTGCAGAATCAAGGGCCTAAGAGGGGAATACACTTCACAGCTGGGTCCTTCTGTAAAGATTCTCAAACTGGACTTAATGGTCAGTTTTGGGGGATGGTGAGACAGGGGGGTAAGAAATCAGGAAAATACCTTGGCAAGTGGAGTAGGGAAACTGAGGCAGGTAGCTAAACAAACTGGTCAAGCGATTTACAGCCAGGTGCAGATGGTCACCAGGGCATAAGGCCCTGAGTGCTGGGCAGGGGACCAAACTGGGGAAACAAGTACCTGGCCCCCACAGTAGGTTCTCTTTGGAGAAAACATTTAGCCTCGGTTGCATTTCAGGTCCAGGACCAGAAAAGCAGCAAAACCACGCGGGTGATGCCAGAACCAAATGAAATGACTAAAGAACGCCATGCCCTGTCACTGACCATTCTCTGGCCGCCACCACCCTAAAAATGCACACCTGGAAAACTGAATCATCCTATACTACTGAGACCTCCCCTCAGATTCCTGCCTGCAGAACAGGGAAAAAGTCCTGAAGACAAAGGATTCCATGGGTGTACTCTGCCTCTGGGGAGCAGCCTGAGCCATCCCCTTTCCTTTCTACAACCCCCTCTCTAACCCCCTTTCTTCACAGTCTTGCATCTCCTAACCTATAAGGAAATGGGCAGTTGGCATTTGGTCTCAGGCTCATCCCCTGAACCTGTCCCCAAATCCCCCTTTTTCTCTCACTTTCCAGTGAGCTAAGGAAGCCCAGCCTAGGTTTTCTATGCTAAGTCCTTCCTTGTTTTCCTATCTCCAGCTTTGATAAATGTATCCTCCTAGTCACCTAGATTCCTGTTGTGAAATATTTCCTGCATGAAGGTGAGAGAACCCACGCACTAGAGCTGGCCCTGGACAGACCCACTCAGGGCCAGGCCCCTGGCCGGTGACAATGGGACTGTTCTTTCAAACACTATTTTACCTGTCCCTCAATTTTCTACAATGAGGTTTGAGTAACTGGCATGAGTGAAGTGTAGTCATGAAGGCCCATAAACCCCAAAATGAGTTGGGGAAAGACAATGTAGACCCAATTCAGGGGAGCAGAAATAAATGTTGCTAAGCAACCCGGGCAGCAACTTAGAAGAAAAGGCCATTGGAAAAGAAAAGCTCCTGTGTACAGAATGCAAGACTTCACTGCTGAACCTACTGATACAAGTCAGCCAACATGGCTGCATAAGCTGCACAGACCCAGAATGAATTTGCCAATGATGGAAAGAGTAAAGGGGTTTTTTTCCTGCAGGAAGGGCGGGGGGGGGGGGGGGAATAGAGAGAAAGAGCTAGTCTAGCATAAAAGTGATGCCACATTGCCCCCTGCTGTCCAAAGAAACAGAAAGCCTCAGAGTGAAAGAAAGATGGGTCTCTTCCTCAGACACTCCAGGCAGTGGAGGTCCCAATGACTGATGAAGTGATGCGGGATGATGATGAGTTTCAAGGAATAGAACAGAACCTGCCCAAAACGCCCCAGCAAGGCCACTTTCCCTAGTGCAGCCCCCAGAACCTGCCACTGGAGCCGGAAGGCCAGGCGAGCAGGAAAGAGGGGATGGCAGCAGCGGCTGCACTGATAGGCCTGTTCTAGGCATGCACACTGGAGCCCTATCAAGTGCTGGCCTACCTGCCAGGGTTACTGCAGATTGAGTTCCAGATACTACTGCAAACTCCCAGCAGAGGAACACGACCACTACTTTCCTGGCACTGTGGGTCCACTTCCCCAGCGCTCCACCTACAATACCTATATCATTCCCTTCCTCGTTATCTGCCCCGCATCCCTGCCCCAGCCCAGGTCTTCTGCAAGCTGTTCCTGTGACATTTTCTGCCGAGGTCCTTCCTCTTTGGAACCATTCATGTGACCTGAGAGACCCCAAGCCTGATCTGGTCGTTACGAGGCTTCCAGGTCCTCAGGGACATTCTTCCCTTCCTGCCCATCCTGCAGCCCATGTCCAAGCTCATTCCTGGGCATCAGGGTCACCCGTGACCTGCAATGATAGCAACTTCTAGCAGTCTCCTCATAAATCACCTTTCCTTTAATGCCTCTGATTAAAGAGCCTTCAAGCTCATGGGGCCTCAGGTGTGGACCCTATAGCCTGCTCACCATCCACAGGGCCCCACCTTACCTAGCCTCCCCTGGACTATAAACTCCTTCTCCAACACACCTGTCTTGCTCCACACTCTCCAGTTGTGCCCAATAATGAACACAACCCCAGGTTGAGCACTGATGACAATAATTTAGGCCTTCCTTAATGTTCTGAAATCCAAAGCTCTAAGTTACGGTGATTTTCACTTTCACCATTATCCTGCCACCACCACTACCTTCCTCACTAGCAACCCTCTTCCATTCAAATGACCTTTCCTAATGACTCCTGCAGAACACAGAAGCAACGACATAGGGCTACTTCTTGCTTCCCAAACCCAACGGACCTGTTTCTACGCTGGCGCTGGGCATGCCTGCTGGGAACTGCAGCCAGCCCTCACTCGTGCTCAGGATCCCTGGCCTCCCACCTGCTCAGGGATGTTGCTGCTGCACTCATCAGAAGTCATCTGAAGTATCACCTGCTCTTTGTACCCTGGCCCACCCCACAATGGAGAAACCCAACCCCCTTCCCACATGTCATTCTGCAGCTACTGGCACGTTAACGGATAGGAGCTTCAAAGCGAAACTGCTTCAGCTTCTCCTGAGACCACGTGCTCCTACATCCCCTTCAAGAAGGCTTTTATGCCAATCATGCCCCTGCAACTCGTCAACTGAAGTCCCCCAACATTAATATCCATATTACCTGACCCACAACCAACTCTTCTAGGCTCATCCTGGGTAACCGCTATGGCAGCTCTGGCTCCTTTTACCCCTCCATTCTCCAGCACTCTATTTCTCTCATTGGTCTCTCTTTTGGGAAGAAAGAAGGGTCATGTGATGACATTTTCATGTTGTTCTCCGTAAGGTCCATAGTCTACCCCAGGCCCGCTTGACCTGGTCAGAGTGTGGGACATGTGGAGTTGCCATAAAAGACAAACCACAGAAAAGAGTGTCTGTCCAGTCACAGAGGGAGACATTCAGAAGGAGAGGTAGGCAGAGATCAGACACCCCAGAGAAGTGTGGAGGAGCTCCATGTAAATGAGGGTTTCAACCCATTTACACTCGGGACACAGAGGAGGACACCCTGCTCGATGAGTCAGCAGCCTCTCTGGGCAGAGGGATGGTGCAGTGAGGAACACGGCTTTCTGGAGCCAACTGATCTTGGTTCTTGCTCTGGTGTAGGTGAGACCCCAGGGGACCGCACTCCTTGATGTGCTCATGGCTGAGCAAAGGCAGGAGATGGTGAGGGAGCCCTAAGCTGGCAAGGAGCAAATGACCCTGCAGCTGGGGCTGTGCAGGGGGCAGTGCTGGACTGGAGGGGAATGGCGGAAGCTGCCACCATGTCCAGAGGGGTCAGCAGTGATGTGAGACCCAGTCAACCAGGGACCAACAGTTCCTGACCAGAGGTGAGGGTCAGAAATGCAAGTTTCACCAGCCACATCCTTGGGTGAGCTTCACCAGCAGATCAGGAAGACACAGGGTCATCATTTCCACAGAGACCACCGAGGGCACTATGAGCCTCAGAGTTATGTCATAGACCCCCTTCCTCCATCATTGCAGACTCACAGACCCCACATACTCCTTCTCTGATGTGGAAAGAAGTGGGGATGTGGGGCGGAAATCTGAGAGTGACATTTTCACTGAAGCTCATTGGACATGTGTACACATGGACCACTCACATGCTTTCATGTTAGCACAGTTACCTGATTAGAAGCAAACTCAGAGCTCTTTGCCCCAGCCCCTCACATTGCAGTGTGGAGGTGGGTACTTCTTATGAACCTCAACATGATCAGGCAGAATCCATTAAAAAAAACACAGCTGTGCTATCTAAGAAGCGCATGCGAGCCTGGAATGTCAGCACCTGTCCCCACAGGCCCCTCCGGTGTCACCTTCCAATCTGTCCCTGTGACAGAAGTCCTTAGAGACTTTGGAGTCCTTGCCTCCTCCTCTCTAACCCAGGACAACATTTAGCATCTCATAAATGCAACCCTGAAACAAATTCCGGAAACTGGAGTGTTGCAGACAGACTTACAGAAAGCAGAAGCTGACGTGGGTTGTCACTGCAGTGAAGTGGGGTCTACTCAAGGCCTACACAGGTAATGCCAGGCTCCTCCTCCTTGAACAACACAGGTCTTCCCTTCAGGGCTTGGATCCTGGGGCTTTGTTTCAGAAACATGTTTCCAGAGCCAGAAGAGAAACCCTGGGGGAATATGCAGAACGTCAATATTTTCAATAAAAGTCAGTGTGTTCCTTCTTACTTGTTTTGAAGATAAACACACCGGCATCCTCCCAAGAGCTGAGAGCCCTATGTGAGAATCCCAGGGGTTGCTGAGACCCAGAGCATCTCCCTAGATCTCCAGCCCAGCCAGTGTGTCCACAGAGAATCTATTCTTCCAGGGGGTCCCTGCCCTTGTCTCCTACCCATCCCAGCCCTGGGCACAGGCAGGGCATATTGTCCAGAGACAGCAGCAATCAAACCCTCCTTCCTTATGCTGCGGAGGTCTCAGGTCTCCCTGAGAGAGTGGGGAGACCTGGAGATACAGAATATTTCCTGGGAACATTCCAATATATACAAGATAAAAGAGGAGTTTTTCTATTGGGGACAGGGGTTCTCACTAGACCCTTTCCTAGATTTGCCCTCCCATTCCACCAATAGCTTAGCCTAACTCCTCCTCCTGAAACTGCAAACACACCGGGACCAGAAGTTTAAAAACTTGGAGGAAAAACAGGAAGGCTGGTAGAACTGGAACTGGGAGGGAGCTCTCTGGCCCATGGCTCTTTAGGAGACCTACAAGAAGGAAACATTAGGGAAGAACTGCCTGTCCAATTAAAGGATGCCTTTATGGTAAAGAGCTTGTCAGTATAAATGAGTTCAGATATTTGCACACAGTATTCTAGAAAATGAAACTAGTAGGTAAGGAATATGGAACTTTTTTCAACTATGTGAGGGTCCAAAGCAGATCAATATTAGCTTCAGGGTGAGTCCTACTGGAAAGACTCCCATTATGTCAGGTGCTGATGAAACGGAGCAATAATAAAAGATGCACCATCTCTACCAAGGCCATTCTGTGCTACTTCCGGTTCAGTTAAGTCTCACTGAACATTTTCTGGAAAGAAGGAAAGTCCCTTCAAACTGGAAAGACCGGGGCTGTCCTGAGTCTGTCACCAACAAGCTAAATGGCCTTCAGTTAGTTAGAGAGGGAGAGAAACATCACTGTATGGTTGCCTTTCACCTGCCTGCAGCTACGGACCTGGCTGGAGATGCGGCTTGCAACCTGCTTAGGTGCCCTGACTGGGGAACGGAATCAAGTGATCTGTGGGTTCACGGGGCAACACCTATCCACTGAGCCACCAACCAGGCCAAACTCCCTGTTTTCCATATTACATGCCTGGATATCTTCTGGACAGACCATATATATAGATATACGTCACCTGTATGTATATACATACACACAGATATACATATACAGGGTGCATGCGATCAACTGGCAATAACTTCGCATCTCCTTATTTCATGTGCTTCTTACTAACTTTGAAAAACTATGTTTCTAAAGTTATGATTCAACATCACTGTTTCAGGTATAAAGTATTCAATTTGGGAGTTCTGGCAAGATGGCGGAGGAGTAAGTGGAGCCACACCAGTCTCCTCCCAGGTTGCATCTAGAATTACTTTTTTGGAGGAAAAGTCAGCTGGAGTTACCAACAGAACACCATCTGGAAAGAAGTCCTATAACCATGGACAGAACAGAAGAGACTGCTTTATTACAACGTGACTGGCAGGAATCACGGAAACGAGAGAGGGCTGGCTGGGCCCCCACCAGAGGCAGTAGCCTAAGGGACGAAGCTGGGGGCTCCACCTGAGAAGGGTGGGTTTTGGTCCCCCAGCTGGGTATCCCAGCTACAGCAACAGAATGGAGAGTAGAGCAGCATCCAGCTGAGAAGGGCAGAAAACCGTGCAGTTTGCTGGCCCGAGAGAGTGCTGGAGAGAGAGAACTACTAGGGTGACCACAGCGGAAATACATTGGCACCCACCGACCCTGGGTTCCAGTGGAGGGAGAGCAGAGAGGACTGGAGACACATGGGGAGGGTTTGTGGCAGTTGCTTGGAGGAGAGAAGTGGGGAGGCAGCTGTGGGAATCCCGGTGCTGACTCACTACCCACACCTCAGGCGCACTGTGCTGCATCAAGCAACTTCCCTAAGAAGGGGCCTCATAGCCCCGCCCACTGGAAGCATCCTGCCCCACCCAGCAGTGCCTGAGCCTGGCACCTGATCACAATTCTTACATCTTACTTACATCTAACTAAACCTCTTCTGCCCTGCCCAGTCTGAGCATAGATACAATAGTTGGCACCTAGAGGTATTGCTTGCTCAGCAGCACCTGGGCCTGGCGGCAGATTACAAACTCTCTCAATTACAGCTGGGTCAGACAGTCAGCCCCACACAGTGGCAAATGAGCCTGGTGGCTGATGGTGGGTTCATTGGTTCGCAACTGGGTTGGTTTGTCCCTCCCAGTGACCCCTGGGCCTGGCGGCTGATCACAAACTCATTGGATTACAAGTGAACATCTCTGACTAGCCAGCGGTGCCTGAGCCTGGTGGCTGATCACAGATTCATTGATTTACATCTCAATCTGTCCCACCAAGCTGCACCAGAGCTGGCGGCTGATCCATTGGATTACAACTGAACCCCTCTGTCTAGCCTAGCAGGGCCTGAGTTTGGTAGCAGATTCACTGATTTACAACTGAACCGGTCTGTCATTCCAAGCTGCATCAGACCCTGGTGTTCGATCACAGACTGATAGGATTACAACTGAGTCAATATTTCCAGCCTACCAGTTCCTTAGCCTGGCAGCTGAAAATAGTCTGATTGAATTACAACAAAATCTAAAACTGGCGAGTAAAAGAAAGAGTCCATCACCAAAAGGAAAGGAGGAATCCCCAGAAATATCACTGAATGAAACAGAGGCAAGCAAACTATCAGATATGGAATTTAGAATAATGATGATAGAGAAGTTCAATGAGCTCAGAAAGCTCAAAGAAAACTACAAACAACTGTGAGGGAACTACCAAGCACTCCATCGAATGGAGTAAAAACAGTCTCTTCAACAAATGGTGTTGGGAGAACTGGACAGCAACATGCAAAAAGATAAAACTAGACCACCAACTTACACCACACACCAAAATAAACTCAAGATGGATAAAGGATTTAAACATAAGCAGTGCCACCATAAAGGTCCTGGAGAGAAATACAGGCAGTAAACTTTTGGACATCCCACGCAGAAATATGTTTACTGATACTTCACCAAGGGCAAAGGAAATAAAAGAACAAATCAACAAATGGGACGATATCAAATTGAAAAGTTTCTGTTCAGGTAAGGAAAATATCAGCAAAATTCAAAGGGAACCAACTGTATGGGAAAACATAATTGCCAATGATACCTCAGACAAGGGTTTGATCTCCAAAATATATAAAGAACTAATGCGACTCTCAACACCAGGGAGACAGACAGCCCAATTCAAAAATGGGCAAAGGACCTGAACAGACAACTCACTGAGGAAGATATACAAAGGGCCCAGAGGCACATGAAAGAATGCTCAACATCGCTAGTCATCAGAGAGATGCAAATTAAAACCACAATAAGATACCACCTCACACCTGTCAGAATGGCGATCATCAACAAATCAACAAACAACAAGTGTTGGCGAGGATGAGGGGCAAAGGGTACCCTCGTACACTGTTGGTGGGAATGTAGGCTGGTGCAGCCACTGTGGAAAACAGTATGGGATTCCCTTAAAACACTAAAAATGGAACTGCCTTTTGATCCAGCAATTCCACTACTAGGACTATACCCAAAGAACTCTGAAACACCAATTCAGAAGAACCAATGTACCCCTATGTTCATAGCAGCACTATTTACAATAGCCAAGTGCTGGAAACAGCCTAAGTGTACATCACTGGATGACTGAATCAAAAAACTTTGGCACATTTACACAAGGGAATACTACACAGCAGAAAGACAGAAGGAACTCGTACCCTTTGCAACAACATGAATGGAACTGGAGAGTTTTATACTTAGTGAAATAAGCCAGTCATTGAAAGACAAATACCATATGATCTCAACCATTACAGAACAACAATGAACAAAACAGACAAACAAACAAAACAGAACCAGATACATGAATACAATGAATATACCTTCAGTAGGTAGAGGAGAGGGGTTGGAGAGAGGAGGAGGCAAAGAAGAGGAGCAGTTTGGTCAAGGAACTAGCATGGAAGTACCATGGACATGGACAACATGTGGGACTGACTTTAGAGGGGAGTGGGTGGGTGAGGAAGGAGACAGAGGGGAGGAAAAAGGGGATGGATGTAATATAACAACAATAAAATTAAATTAAAGAAAAAGTTGCAGAAAGATACTTAGAATATTGAAAATGCATTTTTCAAGGAAAAATGTCTAAGAAACTGATCACAATATAGTCTTACTGGTCTATATTGCATGCGGAAAGTGCGGTTTCCATTACTTCCTCTGTCTACCAGGTTTTCTATGTGAGTTTTGAGTGATGCCCATAAATGAAATAGATATTCATAAAGGCCCATGAAACACAAAATGAGTTGGGGAGACAATGTCGACCCAATTGACAGAAGCAGAAATAAATGTTGCTAAGCAACGCAGGCAGGTAAGAAAACAAATTTGAAAAGCACAGCACCTCTGTGTGTGGAATTGAAGTTTTCTCTGGTGAACCTACAGAAACAAGTCAGGGAAGGTGGCTGCAGAGTCCATAGAAGCCCAAAATATTTCTAAGAATTTTGGAAAAAATGACATGAAATTTTTTCAGGCAGGAAGGGTGTGGAAGGGGAGAACTAGCATAAACATGATGCCACACTGTCCTCTGCTGTCCAGCAGAACAGAAAGCTGTGCACTGAATGGAAGCTGTGTTTCTACCTCTGACATTCCATGCAGTCAGAGATTCCAATGATTGATGAAGTGAATACCAGTGAATGGAAAAGAACTTGTCCAAAAGGCCCCAACAAGGCCACTCTCCTTAGTAGCTTGGAACCTGCACCTGGAGCTGGAAGTCCAGGCAAGCAGGAAAGGGGTGCTGGGAGCAAGTGTTGTGCTCTGATTGGCACGTTCTGGGCATGTGCGCTCGAGCTGTGTTAAGTCTCAGTCTCCCTGCCAGACTTCGTGCAGGATGAGTCCCAGATCCTACTGTGAACTATCAGCTGAGGTTTAGCACCCCTGGTGCTGTGGACACAGTTCCAACAGTACCCGACCTACAGTATCTGTACCATTCCCTTCGTTATTCACCTCCCCAAGCCTAGGTCTTGAACAATCTCTTCCTGTGACATTTTCTACTGTGGTCCTAACTCTAAAACCAATCAAGCAATCTAAGGGCCCCTGAGCCTGACATGGTCAACACAAGGCATCCATGTTCCCAGGAACATTGCTGACTCCCCATCCCCCCTACAGCCCCATGCCCAAGCTCATGCCTGGGCATCAGGGACCCCTGTGGACCTCCATGGTAGCCGTTCCTAGCACTGTCTTCTATCATCACCTCAAGCTATGGGTCCCACTTGCCAGCACCTTTCCTCTCATGCCTCTAGTTACACAGCCTTCCAGCTCCTGGGGCCTCCTGTGTGGTTGCCCCAGCCTGTTTACCATCCGCAACAGACCTGTGTCTCTCCTTTCTACCCACTCCACAATCTCCTGTTGTGCCCAGTAATGAACACATCCCCAGCTTGAGCACCTTAATGCTGTGAAATTCCTAACTAGAACAGCACTGATTCTCACTTTCACCATCATCCTACAAACATCACTGACATTCCTCACTAGTAACCTTCTTCCAGTCCAATGACCTTTTTGAATGATTTCTGCAGAACACAGAAGCATTGAAGTAGGGCTACTGTTGGTTTCTCAAACGCAAAGGACCTGTTTCTCCCCTGGCACTGGGCACACCTGCTGGGAGCTGCAGCCAGCCTTCATTGTCCTCAGGACCTCTCGTGCCTCCCACCTGCTACACCTGTTGCTGCTGCACTCACTAAGTGGTCTCCTGTGATGCCCCCTGCTCTTTCCACACCAGACCATCCCACAACAGATGGGGGAAACCCAACCCCCTTCCCACATGTCATTCTGTAGCTATTGGCACAATAATGGATGAGCTTCAAAGTGAAACTGCTTCAGCTTCTCCTCAGACCATTTGCTTCTCAATTCCGTTCAATAAAGCTTTTGTGCTCACGTCAGTCACCCCTGTAACTGGTCAACTCAAGGCCCCCAACATTAATATCCATACTACCATATACCACAATCACTTTTCTAGGCTCATCCTGCGTAATCGCTACGGCAGCTCTGGCTTCTTTGCTCCGCCATTCTCAGACAAGCTACTTCTTTCTGTCTCTTGGAAAGAAGGGGCTTGAACCAACGTATTGTCCCTTGGTCTTGACAAGATAAACATTCCACCACAGGCACCCTTGACCTGGAAAGAGTGTGGGACATCTGGAGTCACCATGAAAGATAAACCACAGAAAAGAGTGTCTGGTCGCAGGGGAAGGAATCTCAGAAGCAAACGCAGGTAGAGATCACACATACCAGGGAAGGGAGGTAAGAAGTGAAGAGGAGCTCCATGTAAGAGTGTTTCACCTCATTTACACTTGAGACGCAGAGGAGGACACTCTGCTCAATGAGCCAGCAGCCTCTCCAGGCAGAAGGATGGTGCAGTTAGGAACGTGGCTTTCTGGAGCCAAGTGATCTTGGTTCCTGCCATAGTGTAGGTGAGATGCCAGGGGACCGCATTCCTTGAAGCCAGGTAGTAGCAGGTGGCTGAGCAGAGGCAAGAGATGGTAAGAGAAGCCTAAGCAGGCAGGGGGCAAATGACCCTGCAGCTGGGGCTGTGCAGAGGGCAGTGCTGCCCAGGCGGGGAATAAGGAAGATATCACCATGTCCAGAGAGCTCAGCACAGTGAGATGGGACTTATTTCTTTTGAAGGTAAATACAACAGTGTGTTCCCTAGAGCTGAGAGTCCTGGGTGAGAAACCCAGGAGTTACTGAGAACCAGAGCATCTCCCTAGATCTACAGCCCAGCCAGTGTGTCCACAGAGAATCTATTCTTCCAGGGGGTCCCTGCCCTTGACTCCTACCCATCCCAGCCATGGGCCCAGGCAGTGCCTCTTGTCCAGAGAGAACAGTGATCAAACCCTCCTCATGATGCACAGGTCTCAGGTATCCCCTCTGGGCAAGTCAGGTACACCCAGCACCCTGAATGTGTTTTCCATAGAGGGGAGCCCATGGAACAATAGAAAAACACCAATGAAGTGTCACAAGTAGTATCTTTTGGGACAGTCTCACTTTAAATGGAGCCATGTGACTTAGAAAACATTTACATCCCATTGCCCCATTGGGTTCCTGCAGCTCAGAACCTCATACCCTCTGCCCCCTGCATCTTAAGGAGACACAAGTGCTCTGAGGCTCTGGAGTCTCTTGAGTGAAAGCCAGGCACTGGTTCCAAAGCAGCCACCAGGGCTCTTCTGTCTCAACCTGGGGCCAAATTGTAAGAAGGGCTTGGTTCTTCTACTTTCACAGTCAAGCTCCACCTGATTCCCTTTCCTCATCTTGTGCTGCCTCAGATCTGGTCCTTCCCTCTCTTACCTGTCCCTCAACTGGGTTAAGGGGCTAAGACAGGGATTCCTCCACAAAGACCTTTGTTCTTACAGAGCCGGCTGTGGCAGGTAGCAATGGCAGATGTCGCTTGTGGATGGGACACTGCTCCTTCACAAAAGAGCACACGCCCCTCATTATTTGGTGGCTGGAAATCTGTGGCCCTTGGGTAAGATATCTGAAGACTCGAGCCAGGCTCATCCCTGCATGCCTAACCATCCATTATGCCTTTTTTCGTGAGCTTGGACAAGATGGATATCTCACCTCTGCGGGTGTCAGAATCACAAGGGAGTTGTTTTTTATTGCTCTATAGCTTGGCCCCTCTGTTCCTCATCTGAGGGACCCCAGAGCACAACCTCATCACCACCAGTGAGGGTGATGGAGGCCGATCTCATCAACTGGCTTAGATGTACAGATGCTTGAAATCTACCCACATTCTGCATACACACAGAGAAACCTCTTCTCACAGCGTTCTGGGCTTCTACAGTCCTCAAACAAGAAATGTCTCTGCAGAAGATGTTTTGTATGAAACTCAGGACCATTCAGACACCCATGCCTCCAGCTCCTGACATCACCCCAAGCCCAAACCCCTCTGTACCCACTGCCCTCCTCTCAGGACTGCTGTGTGCCTCCCATATAATCACCTTTCCTCTTATGTCCCCTTTGCCAGAACTACCCAATCCTTGCCCCTTTTCTCAGTTAACTCATTCTTGTTCTTTCCCAATAGCACTGATGGAGCCTTTGACTTGGAAGCTGTCGTAGCCCCAACCTACAGCTCTGTAGTCACAGGTGGGAATGGGGGCAAGAGTACGGATGGACACCTTCCCGCAGACCTGGTGCTGCTTGGAACCTCTGTTCCTGCCTCCTCAATTTCTAGCATCTCCTCTGAGGTGCACCTGACTCTCCAATACCCTGTCACCTATTCAATAGCCCTCAGGATCCACAGGGACTTAGCATGCCAGGATCATGTGGTGTACTCTCTTGTGTTGGGGTCAGTAAATATCACAGAGAAGAACAAAGAGTCCTCTGCCTCCAATACCCATGTGTTAACCACATTGAAGCCAAGGGTCTTGAAAGTGTGGATTCCAGCAGCATTCCTTTTTGGTTACCTCTCCATTCTGCATCAGCAACATTTCAGCCGAGAGAAGTGAGAATGATGAGTGCAGGGCAAAGGTCCTGAGCAGGTGCAAGGCACGGGATCCTGAGCACAGGTGAGGGCTGGCTGCAGTCAGGAGCAGGTGCGCCCTGCAGCAGCCGAGAATGTGAGGGCAAAACCAGGTAGGTTGCCCTCTGACAAGTCCTACCTCATTGCTGCTGTCTTCTCCAGTGGAATGGAAGAGGGCTGCCAGTGAGGAAGGCAGTGTGTAGGCAGGATGAGGGTAAGAGTTAGAAGTAATGCTCCCTGGTCATGGATTTCAGATAAACAGTTCAGTCAGGTTCAACATTATTGTAGTCCAGGCTCAGGCGCTCACATGCAGGCAGGGCTGTGCCCCTTACGAAGGAGCACAGCAGGGGAGCATAGAGGGGGGAGAAAGGACCAAGACAAATGGGACAAGTGGGAGGTTCTAGCCTTGTGTGGGCTGTGAAAGGAGGGGCCTGGTGGAAGGTAAGGCTGTGGGGTCCACACTGGAGGGGCCCTGAAGAGGTTGAAGGTTGTTTAAGCAGGGAGAGTACAAGGATGCAACTGGTTGAACAGGGCACAGTGTTGCAGTGTTAATGGAGAGGAGTGATGGAACGGTCATCATGGGGGCAGGCGGTTTCCTGAGGTTCAAAGCATGACCCTGTGCAAGGTGATGCCTGGTGCGCAGGAGGACAATCCTAAAGTTGGAGACACTCCAGGGTTGATGTGGCCGGGCTAATGTCATCAGGAGGTTTCCCAAGAATAAGAGCTGACAGGAGGTGGGAGACTGTGCCCTTGGACCAGGAAGTTCCCAGGATAGAGCAGGCTCACTGTGGTCAGGGTGTTGGGTGAGGCCCCATATAGGGGGCGGCGGGGGCATTTGTGTGAAAGGACTTGGACTGCACAGGTCCTGCCCAGCACCTGACAATTTCAAACCAGGTAACGGAAAAAAGTGCTCACTGAGGTGGGTTGGCGGAAGGGAAGACCCTCAGTTTTTGTCTTTGGACAGGTCTAGAGGAACCGGTTATGGGGCATCCAGGAACCCTCTGGGGCGGACTCTGGACCTGGAACTTCCGCTCACAGGCTCAAGTTCCCAGGGCAGGACTAAGGAAGAGGTGGTGCTCGCATTGGGTTGCAGGGTCCCTTGGGCTCTCACTGCATCTTCTGACCATCACTGTCATCGTGTCTGGTGTCTCTGTACCTCCTCTGTTGTGTTTTTGAAATCCAGGAGAAAGCAGGCATTTTCTTCCAAGAAAGACGGCACCGAGTTTCTCTGGTCAGTAGGTGGCATTGTGGCACCATGAAACCTTGTCTGGCCCTGCCTTTTGTGCTTGGGGAAAAAAAAAACAAACAAAAAAACTGCTTAGCGCCAATTCTGGGACAATTGCTGAGTTGTTTCAGAAAAGAAGCTGGCCGGCCTGTTCCTTCCTGGGGCTGAACTGCTCTCCATTCACTGAGTTCTCCACTGAAAATTGGGTGTCTTGGTTGCTTGGTCCCTTCTATTTCTGATTCTCCGAGTGGTCTTCCCTTTGGCTTTGATCAACATAGTTTTCCCATTACCTAGTCTCTCAAACCTCAGTGTGGACAATTTGGAGGACTGATAAAATGATCCAAATTACAGTTTTGTCACCCACTGATTGATGACCATTATTAATTTGTGAGAAATTTCTTTATCCATCCATCTTTTTTTTTTTTTTTTTTTTTAAAGATTTAATTTATTATTTCCAGAGAGAGGGGAAGGGAGAGAGGCGGAGAGGGAGAGAGACATCAATGTACGGTTACCTTTCACCTGCCTCCAGCTACGGACCTGGCTGGAGACCTGGCTTGCAACCTCATCAGGTGCCCTGGTTAAGGAATTGAACCAGCGGCCTTTGGGTTCGCAGGCCGGCTGACGCCTTATCCACTGAGCCACCAGCCAGGGCCACATCCATCTCCTTATCCATAAAGTGCAATGCACACAGAATGAGATTCATGTTGCATTGTGACTTCAACTTCTTTTGTAAAAACTCAGTTTTTAGCCCTGGCTGGTGGCACAGAGGATAAGGCGCAGGCCTGTGAACCCAAAGGTCGCTGGTTTGATTCCCAGCCAGGGCACATAACCAGGTTGCAAGCCAGGTCTCCAGCCAGGTTTGTAGCTGGAGGCAGGTGAAAGGCAACCATACATTGATGTCTCTCTCCCTCTCTGCTTCACTCCCTTCCCCTCTCTCTGGAAATAATAAAAATAAAATCTTAAAAAAACAAATACAAAATCTCCGTTTTTTAGCCCTGGCTGGTGTGGCTCAGTGGATTTAGCATCTGCCTGACAGCCAAAGGGTATCTGGTTCCATTCCCAGTGAGGGCACATTCCTGGGTTGTGGACCAGCTTTCCAGTTGGAGACTAACAGGAGGCAACTACACATTGGTCTTTCTCTCCCTGTCTTTCTCCCTCCCTTCCTCTCTTTATGAAAATAGAATCTTACTTTTTTAAAACTCAGGTTTTAGTTTGAGGTAGCTGTTGTAAAAATCATGTGAAGAAATTCAATAATTTTCATTCATTTCTCTTCTTAATGGTGTATGTAGTCTTCAAGAGTGAAAACACTGTATTTTGTTAACTGAGATAGAAAGCAGAAACAACCCGTGACTCCCCTATGAAAGGGAAATACCATACTACAACCATATTAAGGAGTGGAGCTATATTTCTTGCTTTGCTTTTGCTTAATGTTTTTTAAAAAGTTGTTTTTTAAAGATTTTATTCATTATCTTTAGAGAGAGGGGAAGGGAGAGAGGCAGAGAGGGAGAGAAACATCAATGTATGGTTGCCTTTCACCCGCCTCCAGCTGGGGACCTGGCTGGAGACTTGGCTTGCAACCTGGTTATATGCTCTGACTGGGGAATCGAACCAGTGACCTTTGGGTTCACAGGCCGGTGTCTATTCACTGTGCCACCAGCCAGGGCTAAAAAAGATTTTTTAACATATGAAATCCTCTTGTTTTGTCTGTCCTCCAGCATCCTTACTTTATTGTCCCCGAGATGAGACTAGCTGCTCCCTGGGTCCTGTCCAGTGTGCCTGGGAGTTTACAAAACCCACTGTGACCACATGTGGTCACTCCGTTATTTTTTCCTTCGGGTTCTATAGGAAATTCTTCTGATTCTTATCGTTGGGGAACACCGAGAAAAGACAGAATAAAACAAATCATCCATGCCTTTTATATACCTGTCATAATTCGGTACCCAATATTGAATTATGAAATTTTTTGGTTGATATTATATAATTGATATGTTTCCTTGACATCCAACTTTGCCTGTAGTGAATCAAGAGTATCTTCCACTACTCCTGCAGGGTTTTTGAAATATAGAAATAATGGCCAACTTTCTGAATAAATCTAGGCGCACATTTAAATACTTTGCCCTACATACAAGGTGCGTGCGATGAATTGGCAAAAGTTTACGAAAATAAACAACATACCGCAGAAGTGTTGTATTTTGAAATAAATTTATTCTTATATGTAAATACATAAACATAGTCATTATTTTTTAAAGTGTTCAAAAAAGTCTCCATTTGCTGTAGTAATAGACTCGACTCAACTTTGGAATCTTGAGCACACTTTCATTAACTTTTCTTTATCCATGCCCATCATCATGTTTTTCAGGCTTAGCTTTAATAGCCTATTTATTGGAATGAGATTGTTTGTTAACTTCTCTATCACAAATGCTCCATATAGAACAGTCTAAAGGATATGCATCTGGTGAACTAGGCGGCCAGATTTCCTTTGACCAGAATTCAGGAACATTGACACTGAGACATTCTTGCACCTTTTTGGCATTATGTGCTGGTGCACCATCTTGTTGGAAGATAAAATGATGTCCATTTGCAACTTGCTTCATCCATGGTACAACTAATTCTCTCAAAACATCAAGGTAAACATCAACAGTCACCTTTAATCCTTGTGGAAACAGATGCAGGGTCATGGAATCTCCTTTATTGCTGACAATACCTAATGCCATCACTGTGGCAAGGAATTTCGTTTTCATGACCATTGGGACTTCATTAAGATCCTCACAGACCCACCTGTTGTGTCTTCTGTTGACTATTTGGTCCTGCTGAACATTCTTTTCATCGGAGAAGAAAATCAGAGGTTTTTTTTCTTTGGGATGTTTCAATTTTGTGAGCAGCGTCCTTTCCTTTGTCTGCTGTGTCATAAACTGGCCTCTTGTAAGAACCTACAATCTGTATCTGACATCTTCAGCAATAATCTTATAAACGATTGCATCCAACATCTGCAGTTCTCTTGCTATGGAGTGCATTGACTTTCCTGGATCTTCATTGATGATCTCCTGGATTCTGTGTACAATATCTGGACTTGTGCAATCCTTGCGTAACTTACGTGTTTCCCTTGCTGGTGTGGTGACATCAGGATCAGCATCATACACCTTCTTCACATTGTCAACTGTACGTAAAGGGATGTTATTGAAGTCCACAATTTCCTTAGCAGTTCACCCTGCACACAGTCCAGAAACTACGGTTGCTCTAATATTGTATTCCTGCGACATGGTGGTTGCTCTCAGAATTTAATACTTTATATCTGAAACAATGATGTTAAATCATAATCTTAGGAACGAAAGGTTTCAAAATTAATAAGAAGCACGTGAAATAAGGAGAGGCAAAGTTGTCGCCGATGTATCTCGCACACCCTGTATATTGATTGCCACATTCCCTTAATGGAGAACATAAGCCAGTGCCTTCACTGTGGTTGCTGAGAGTGCTGGTAATTACGTTTGATAATTTGCTATGTTGAGAGGTGAAGTGTATGTTGTATTGTTTTAAAATCGTTTTTTTTTTTTAAAGTTATTTGTGAGATCCATATTCTCTCATAAGTTTAAAAGCTATGTATTTATTTAAAATCCTCCACATGGAATATAACTGATGAGAATTTGTATAAGGAGACATAATTAATTTCAAAATGAGTTCTTGAGAAAATAAGAAAAAGGGAGAATTAGAATAATAAACGAAAATGAGAAAAAGAAAAACAAAATCATGCTAGAAGACAGACGTGAAATGAATTCATTAACTCCATGTCTAATTTGCCTTTCCCCCTTTTATTCTGATGACAATACTCTGTACCAGGGGCCTCCAGTCACAGGTACACAAGCCCTGCAGCGCTGGCCTGTTCAAACACATCATCCCAGCTATGAGCAAGAACAGAGGAGCAAGAAACACTTTGCTTCCTCAACTCCCTATAGGGGCTTTCGTCACTGAGTTCCTGAACCTGGTACATCACTGGGCTTTCTGTATGAAAAGTACTGGCTGATGATGAAAGGACTTCACCTTATCCAGAAGTTCATCTTGTCTAAGAGGCCAAAGGTAAAATACCTACAAGAAACCGTAGTTTTCCTTGTTTCAAGCCCTGTCTCTTTTAACAATGTTTTCACTTCTCTTCCCTGCTGCCCCTTTTTTGTTACCTCCTATCATCCTCAAAATAAACAACAAGGCGTACCAGCACAGCTCTCAAAGATCTCTTTTGACACCTGCTGGAATGAGGCTGCACCAAGGACCCGTGTAAGAGATAAGCTGTGCCAATGCCCAGCCATCTCAGCCACACATCTGTGACAGTTAAAAGTACCTGAAACCTGAGCAACACCACAGTTGCTGACCTGCTTTCTCCCTTCCCTGTACCTGGACTTCTCATCCCCTATTCCTATAAAGCGCACCTTCCTCCTCCTTCCCCTGTACAACTCTCATCCTCTCAGACCTGGTTGGAAGGAGACCAACATCAACTGAATGATGCCATTAACCTCTTTTGAATCCCTTTACTTAAAGTTACTCCCCATGTTCTCCTATTCATGGGCCCCCAATTTTCTAGCATCCAAAGCAAATAGCCCTACAGGATCACATGCATGAACTACAGCCACCCCTGGGTTGATACAAACATCTGTGGCAAGTACCGGTGTTCCTGATCATGAGATTCCAGGGAGGCCTCTCTGGAGACATCATAGGGTCCATGTTGTACAGGCAGCCTTAGCCATGGTCTCTCCAAGTAACAATTTTCGTTCTCATCTGTTAAGTGGGGATAATTATACTAACCTGCCAGAGAGGGTTTCTGTCCTGAATGGCAGCTCACTACATGCAGAGGACTTGGTGGAGTTCCTGGCACACAGGACATAATTTATTTGAACTTGCCCCATGGTTTATAGCAGCTAAGAGCACAAGCTTTGCAATCCTAATTTTGGGGGACTAAGGAATGTCCCTACGTCCTTAAGTCAGAATCAAAGGTGTCTGTGCCAAAATAATACAACCAAACCTACCATTAGTTAACAAATATAGGAAAAAGTATAATTTACTGTTTGATTTTAACAAAATGTTATAAAAATAATAGGTGTTTGTAGGTTTTTCTATTTCATGGTTTACGCAGTTACACTTGTCCCCACTTTTACTTCTCTTTGTTCATCTCCACCCAGTCTCCGTCCCCGCCACCTGCCTTTTTTTAAAAAAAGATTATATCCATTATCTTCAGAGAGAGGGAAAAGGAGAGAGGCAGAGATGGGAAGAGACATCAATTCATGGTTGCCGTTCACCTGCCTCCAGCCACAGACCTCGCTGGAGACCTGGCTTGGAACCTGGCCATATATCCTGGCTGGGTATCAAACCAGCGAACCCTGGGTTCGCAGGCCGGTGCCCTATCCACTGTGCCACCAGCCAGGGCCATTCCCCCTTTCTTAGGCCATCGCCACACTGCTATCCTTGTCCATAAGTCATGTAGTATATAGGAGTTTTGTCCAGAAGGTATCCAGCCATGCAGTATGAAAAAACAGAAGCATTTATTGAAGAAGATAGAAAAAAACATTGAGAGTCTGAAATCTCTTCTATTTCAAAGGTGATTTCAGTTTTGGGAAAATCCAGATGTGGAAGGGTGCCAAATCTGGGCTCTAGGGGGCTGAGTCACCTGGGTGATTTGGTGTTTCCCTCCACAAACTGCAGGAGATGGGATACATGAGTGGGCGCTTTGTTGTGATGAAGCTGCCAATCACCAGTTGCCTATAGCTGCCGCCTTCTGCATCATCTGAATGTTTCTGCGGAGGAACAGTCACACTAAACATAAAATTTGATGCAAATTCATTGCTGTCACTATGAATGTGACAGCCACACAGTACACATACCCACTCAACTGCATCTACCATCCTCAATGACTAGTACAGTGAAGGCATCGTTGTCCATGTTTGTGCATTGCAGTCCACTCTCCTTGGCTGCCAAGTTACATGGATGTCGTGCAAACCCTTCTTGTTATATTAACAATGGCTGGATTTTTCTGGACAGGCTTCCTATATTCTTTAGCTAATCCTACCACCTTCTTTCATCCTGGCCTGCTTCCCACTTGACCAGTCTGACAGGTATCAGTGTGTTCCATGAATCTGTGCCTCTGTTTCTATTTTGTCATCAGTTATAATTTGCCATTAGGCAAATTGCCATTTTGCGGAAAACTCAAGAAGCTAAACAAAGGACTCAGATTTCTATAGAGTTTGGTATTTTGGTGATGCTGTAGTCCATGTACTTATATAACTCACAGTCCAGTCAAGTCTTTTGAATAAATGAGCAAAAATACATTAGCTTGAAAAAAGATGGAAGTTTCTCTTTCAAATACCCTTTTCATTACAACAAGGGCAGGTGTAGTACCTTGAGAGCGCTTGGAGACCTCAGCTTAGAGGTTACTTTAGTGTCTGGTGCTTCTGAGCGTGGACCAGTTCATTCCTATTGATATTTTGATTTCTATCCATTCTTCTTCTCATGTCTGCAGCACAGAGCACAGAGAAAATCTTAGAGATCATGACGACCTGGAGATATGGAAAGTTTCCTGGGAAAATTCCAATATAAACAAGAAAAAAGAGGAGTTTCTCTACTGGGGACAGGGGTTCTCACCATACCTTTTCCTAGATTTGCCCTCCTATTCCACCAATAACTTAGCCTGACTTCTCCTCCTGACACTGAGGAAACAGCAGGCTCAGAAAGGAAAGAAACGTGGAGAGAGAAAAATGGGAAGGCTGGTAGAGCTGGAACTGGAAGGGAGTTCTCTGGCCTATGGCCCTCCAGGAGTCCTACAAGAAGAAAATATGAGGAAGAACTGCATGTCCAATGAAAAGACACCTTTCTGGTAAAGCTTGCCAATATAAATGAGTTTAGATATTTGTGCACAGTATTCTAGAAAATGAAACTTTTCGGCAAAAAACATGGGACTCCTCGGAAACAATTGGGATGATTCAGAAGGCCACAGCTACAGGCAACTGGTAATTGGCAGCTTCATCTCAACAGCATGCCCACTCATGCGTCACATCTCCTGCAGAATTTTTCAGTGAAACATGTAGTCACCCAGGTGACTCAGCCCGCCTACAGCCCAGATTTGTTGCCCTGAGACTTCTGTCTTTTCCCAAGACTAAAATCACCTTTGAAAGGGAAGAGATTTCAGTTGGCCGATGAGAATAAGAAAAATACAATGGGGTTGTCAAAGGCAGTTGGGAAAACTGCGTGAGGTCCCAAGTTGCCTGCCCGAAGGCGGACTGAGGTATCATTGTCCTATGTACAATGTTTGTTGTATCTTCTATCCTCCTCAGCAAATGTCCCTATTTCTCATGTTACATGATGGATATCTTCTGAAAAATTGTATACATGTGACCAAAAGATTAAAATTTGAAAACTGTTTACAACATTTACTGCGCACCCAGTAAGGGTTAGGTACTCCCCCAGGTGCTGAGGGGAAAAAGTGCAACAGACATGCTCTAACTACAGCTCCTGCTCTCGTAAAGGGCAACTGTGCTGCTATTTTTGGTTCATAGGTCGGTGCATCTTCAGCCTATGATTCACAGAACCTGACCTGGCTGGAGTGGTGCAGTGAATTGAACATCTTCTAGGAAAGAAAAGGTTTCAGGTTGCATTCCCAGTCAGAGCACATGCCTGGGTGGCAGGCCAACTCCCCAGTTGGGGGCATGTGAGAGGCAACTTATAGGTATCTCTAGTATATCAATGTTTCATTCCCTTTCTTTCTCCCTCCCTCCCCCTCTTTCTAAAATTCAATAAACAAATCTTTATAAAAAATAAGTATTCAGCCCTGGCTGGTGTGGCTCACTGGATTGAATGACAGCTTGTAAAGCAAAGGCTCGCTGGTTTGCTGCCAGGTCAGGGCACACGCCTGGGTTGTGGGCCAGGTCCTCCCCAGGTGGTGGTGCCGAAGAGGCAACCACACATTGATTTCCTCTCCCTCTCTTTCTCCCTCCCTTTCCCCTCTCTCTAAAAATAAATAAATAAAATCTTGATAAAATATCAAGATTCACAGAATTTTTCACCAATTTTCAGTACGTCTGTGTAAGTTTTTCGGTAGGATACCTAAAAGTATCAAAGCAACTTTAAAAATGTATGACCCAGCCCTGACTGTTATGGCTCAGTAGTTGGCTGGGCAGCTCCTCAAAGCAAAAGATCACAGGCTGCATTCCTGTTCAGGGCACATGCCTGGGTTCCGCCGGGTCCCCAGTTGGGGCATGTGTGAGAGGCAACTGATCTATGTTTGTCTCCCCCTCTCTCTTTCCTTTCCCCATCTCTCTAACAGTAAGTACGTAAGTAAGTAAATAAATAAAATGTTCTTTTTTAACGTTCCACTGAATTTTAAGAGGAAGCTGAAGTCATGGTGCAGAAATGATCCTTATTATATTTAAAATGCATCTTTTTGATGAGACATATCTAAGAAGCTGCCCACAAAATACTCTTAATGATCAATATTGGGTGAGGGATCTGTGGTTTGGTGTACTTTATCTGTCCACCAAGACTTCTACCATGAGGTTTAAGTGACTGACATAACTGAAGTGTACAGTCATAAAGGCCCATAAAACCCAAATGAGCCAGGCAAAGACAATGTCGACCCAATTCAGAGAAGCAGAAATAGATGTTGCTAAGCAACCCAGGCAGCTAAGAAAAGGCCATTTGAAAAGCAAAGCACCTCTGTATGTAGAATCCAGGTTTTCACTGGTGAACCTAGTGAAACAACAAGTTAGCCAAGGTGGCTGGCTACAGAGCCTGTACAGGCCCAGACTGTGTCTAACAATTATGGAAGAGGTGAATTTTATCCAGGCAGGAAGGGTGAGGGAATGGAGGTCTAGCATATACATGGTGCACCACTGCCCTCGGCTTTCCAGAGAAACAGAAGGCCGCACACCAAAGAGAAGGTCTTCCTCTGACGTGCCACACACAGCCAGAGACCCTAATGGCTGATGAAGTCAAGCTGGATGATGATGAGTATCAGTGAATGGAACAAAACTTGCCCAAATGGCCCAAAGAAGGCCACTTTCCCTAGTGCAGCCCCCAGAACCTGTAACTGGAGCTGGAAGTCCAGGCAACAGGAAAGTGGTGCCAGGAGCAGGTGCTGCGCTCCGATTGGTACATTCTGGGCATGCGCACTAGAGCTCTGTCAAGTCTGTCAGGCTTCCCTGCCAGCCCTAGTGCAGATTTATTTAGCGATCCCGCTCGCAAACTATCACCTGAAGGACAGCACCCCTAATACCCTGGTGCTGTGGACCCGCTTCCCCAGTGCCCCATCTACAGTACTTGTGCCATTCCCTTCTTCGTTGTCCGTTCCCCGAGTCCAGGTCTTGAACAATCTCTTCCTGTGACATTTTCTCCAATTGTCTAATCTCTTTGCAACCATTCAAGTGATCTCAGGGCCCCTAAGCCTGACATGGTCAATACAAGGCCTCCATGTCCCCAGAAACATTCTTCACTTCCTTCCTACCCTACGTCCCCATGTCCAAGCTCATGCCTGGGCATCAAGGAGACCCGTGCCTCTCCATAACGGCTGTTTCTAGCACTCCGCTCCACCATCACGTCGAAGCAGGTGCTGCTCTGCCAGCACCTCTCCTCAAAAGCCTCCCGTCAGACAGCCTTCAAGCTCATGGGGCCTCCAGTGTGGACCCCACAGACAGCTCACCATCCACCGGGCCCCTCCTTATCCAGCCTGTGTTGGGCTATGAACTCCTCCTCTAACACACCTGTCTTGCTCCTTTCTACCAGCTCCACACTCTCCTATTGTGCCCAATAAAGAACAAGTCTGCAGCTTGAGCAACCATGTAGGCCTTCTGTAATGTTCTCAAATCCGTAACTAGAAGAGCACTGACTCTCAGTTTCATCCTCATCCTACTACCATCGCTACTTTCCTCACTAGCAACCCTCTTTCAGTCCGATGACCTTTGCTAATGATTTCTGCAGAACAGAGGAAAAATGAGATAGGGTTACGGTTTGTTGCTCAAATGCAAGGGACCTGTTTTTCCCCTGGCGCTGGGCACGCCTGCTCGGGGCTGCAGCCAGCCCTCACCGTGCTCAAGATCCCATGCCTTCCACCTGCTCAGGAACCTTGCTGCTGCACTCATCAGAAGTCTCCTGAAATATCACTTGCTCTTTGTACACTGGACCATCCCACAACACATGGGGGAAACCCAGCCCCCTTTCCACATGTCATTCTGTAGCTACTGGCACATTGATGGATGGTCTTCAAAGTGAAACTGCTTCAACTTATCCTCAGACGATTTGCTCCTCAATCCCCTTCAAAAAGGCTTTTGGCCCTATCATGCCCCTGTAACTGGTCACCTCAAGGCCCCCAACATTAATACCCATCTGTTCTGATCACCTAATCACTTTTCTAGGCTCATTCTGGGTAACTACTATGGCATCTCTGGCTCCTTTTAACAACGCATTCTCTGGCACACTATTTCTCTCTTTTGGAAAAGAAGGAAGGGTCATGTGATGACATTTTCTGGTTGTTCTCAAAAAGGTCCACATTCCACAACAGCGCATCTTGACCTGGATAGTGTAAGACATCTGGAGTCACCATGAAGACAAGCCACAGAAAAGAGTGTCTGCCCAGTCCCAGGGGGAAGGACCTTCAGAGGCAGAGGCAGGTAGAGATTACACACCTCAGAGAAGGGAGGTGAGTTAAGAAACAAAGAGGAGCTCCATGTAAAAGAATGTTTCACTGCATTTATATTCAGGATACAAAGCAGGACACTCTGCTCAAGGAGCCAACAGTCTCTCTGGACAGAGGGATGGTGCAGTTAGAACATGGCCTTCTGGAGGCAATTGATCTTGGTTCCTGCAGTGGCATAGGTGAGACCCCAGGGGACCGCACTCCTTGATGCCAGGAAGTAGCACATGGCTGAACAGAGCAGGAGATGGTGAGGGAGGCCTAAGCAGGCAGGAGGCAAATGACCCTGCAGCTGGGCCTGTGCAGGGGGCAGTGATGCCCAGGTGGGGAATGGCGGAAGATGTCACCAGGTCTAGGGGGGTCAGCTCAGTGACATGAGACCCAGTCAGCCCAGGGAGCACCAGTTCCTGACCAGAGGTGCCTCAAAAATACAAGTTTTGACCACCGCACCCTTGGCTGAGCTTTACCTTGGCTCTGGGAGACACAGGGTCATCATTTCCACAGAGACCACCAAGGGCACTGTGAGCCTTAGAGGTGTGTCATGGACCCCCTTCCTCCATCATTGCAGACTCACAGGCCCCACGTACCCCTTCTCTGATGTGGAAAGAAGTGGGGATGTGGGACGGAAATCTGAGAGTGACATTTTCACTGAAGCTCACCGGGCATGTGTACACATGGGCCACTCACATGCTTGCATGTAAGCACACCTACTTGTTTGGAAGCAAACTCTGACCAAGTTCCTTCCCCCACCCCCTCACAAGGCAGTTCAGGGCAGGAACTTCTCATGACCCTCAGGCAGAATCCATTGGGCAAAGTGCAGCTGTGTTCTGAGGAGCACGTCAGAGCCTGGGATGTCAGCACCCGTCCCCACAGGCTGCTCCTGTGCCCGCCTTCCAATTTGTCCCTGTGACAGTGGTCCTTAGAGACCTTGGGTCCTTGTCTCATCTCTAACCCAGTAAAATGTGTAGTATCCCATAAACGCACCCCTAACACAAATCACAGAAACAGGGACAGTGCAGACTCACAGAAAGCAGGAGCTGATGTGGGCTGTCACGGCAGTGAAGCAGGTTCTCCTCAGGGCCACCCAGCCGGCACAGGCAATGCCAGGCTTCTTGTCCCTCAACAACATAGGCCTTCCCTTCAGGGCCCGGGTCCTGTACCTTTTGCTTCAGAAACATGTTTCCAGAGCCAGAAAGGAAACCTGGAGGAATATGCAGACAGTCAATATTTGTAACAGGAGAAGTCAGTGTGTTCCTTCTTATTTCTCTTGAAGGTAAATGCAGCAGTGTGCTCCTGGGTGAGGGACCTGGGTGAGAAACCCAGGAGTTGCTGAGACCCAGAGCATCTCCCTAGATCTACAGCCCAGCCAATGTGTCCACAGAGAATCTGTTCTTCCAGGGGGTCCCTGCCCTTGTCTCCTACCATCCCAGCTCTGGGCCTAGGCAGTGCCTCTTGTCCAGAGAGAGCAGCAATCATGATGCACAGGTCTCAGGTCTCCCCTCGGGGCAAGTCAGGTACGCCCAGCACCCTGAATGTGTTTTCCATAGAGGGGAGCCCATGGAACAACAGAAAAACACCAATGAAGTGTCACAAGTAGTATCTTTTGGGACAGTCTCACTTTAAATGGAGCCATGTGACCTAGAAAACATTTACATCCCATTGTCCCATTGGGTTCCTGCAGCTCAGAACCTCATACCCTCTGCCCCCTGCATCTTAAGGAGACACAAGTGCTCTGAGGCCCTGCAGTCTCTCGAGTGGAAACCAGGCACTGGTTCCAAAGCAGCCACCAGGGCTCTTCTGTCTCAACCTGGGGCCAAATTGTAAGAAGGGCTTGGTTCTTCTACTTTCACAGTCAAGCTCCACCTGATTCCCTTTCCTCATCTTGTGCTGCCTCAGATCTGGTCCTTCCCCTCCCTTACCTGTCCCTCAACTGGATTAAGGAGATAAGACAGGGATTTCTCCACAAAGACCTTTGTTCTTACACAGCTCAGCTGTGGCAGGTAGCAATGGCAGATGTCTCCCGTGGATGGGACCCTGGTGCTGCACAAGAGAGCATACACTTCAGTTATTTTTCTGTGGCCTCAGATCTGTGATTCTCTTGCACTTCCAACAAACCTCCTGGACCCATGGCCCTGTGTTCCCTTTGTTTCCATCTGGGACTACATGGACATCCCACCTCCGCAGGGGCCAGAATCACCAGGGAGCTCTTTCCTCTTGCTCTGTGCCCTAGCCCCTCTGTTCCCTCTTTGAAGTACCCCAAGGCATAGCCTCACCTCCACCAGATGTGAAAGATCGAGGCCAATGTCTTCAACAGAGCATGTTTTTACTTATTGGGGCATTTCATAAAAATGACTTGTGTTATATTTTACCCCCTCTCTGTGCCATTATTTTCTTGCTTCCCACTACCTCTGGCTCAATCTCTCGTCTGGAACTTGACAGGCTGGACTGTCTGGATATCAGTGGGTTCTGGCTCCTAGTCTGTAACTTGAAACAGTATGCAGTTTCAGACGTGACCCCAGATCTCCCTCCTATACGCCACACTTGGTTATGGGGACAAACTGTTTAGGTGGTGGGGGAGGGATGTTGGCTGCTGACTCCCTCAGTTACTCCCAGGTACCATTTTCCATGCTCCCTCATGTAGAAAAGTCAGCAATTAGCATCACCCTCAGCAGGCCCTCCCTCCGTGCCATCTCACCTTACCCTGTCCTTCTTACTCCTCTCTTCTGGCCACCATGCCTCATGGGGGACCCCATGATGCACTCTCTACCACATCTATGGGTGTCAGATCTCTCTCTCTCTCTCACCTCTCTTTTTCAAAAGATCTTCATTCATTATTTTTAGAGAGAAGGAGAGGAAGGAAGGAAGAAAGGGAGAGAAACATCAATGTATGGTTGCCTTTCATATGCCTCCAGCTGGGGACCTACCTAGCTAGAGACCTGCCTTGCAACCTGGTTATGTGTCCTGACTGGGAATCGAACCAATGACCCTTGGGTTCACAGGCCAGCACCAATCCACTGAACCACACCAGCCAGGGCTAGACCTCTCTCCTTGATGAAAGTATCAATTGTCCAGGGCAGGGGCTGGCTCTGCAAGTCCTCCTCTTCCACCCCTCCAACAGCCAGGCTAGCATGCAGGGAGCAGGTGAGGGGACACTATGGAATCCTTTATAAGTGGCACACGATCGAGTGTGGTTGGCAGGACTGACCTAGCGGGGCTGCTGGAGTGAGGTTATCACTTTCTGACTGCTGCCAGCTCTGCACGGCCCCCTGCCTTCTCTCTTCTCTGCTTCCCCCGGTCATAACCTGGGATGAAAATCTTGCTCAATGATGAGTCTGCGGGAAAGGATGAAATAAGCTGACTCATGGATGTATGTAGCATACTGTCTGACACATAGCAAACAATCAATGAATATGAGATGCCATGTTAGGTCTGCTCACCATACACCCCAAATGACCAGGCTGAAGTCTAGCCCTTGTGATTCAAGAAACAGGTCCTGCTTTACGGACCTTCTCCCCTGGGGCTGCACATCGAGCCTGGCATCATCCATGGAGCACCCACACCCTCTGATGAGACCACAAGTTCAGCCTCTAATACACGTACCTGTTCTCAAGCCACTCCTGTCTGCAGAAGACACACATTTTGGCAGCAGTGCAGCTCTGGGGATCATCTGAAACCCTACAGCGGGAACGCAGACTTTATTTGCACTTCAGATGAACTGCATGGTCACCTCCTGGGCACATATCATCAGATTCTGCGGAAGGGGGCATAGATATAATCATTCCTCCCTCTTGAGATGAAATGGCATTATGTCTAAATCCTGGCTCTCAATAACTAAACGATATTCTGTTCTCATGCAGCAGGCATGAAAGTGCTGCTCACATTCACCACCCTGGGGACACCAGGCAGCGGGAATGGTTCCTGGAGTCCTTCACTAGGGCACCAGCACCTCCCTGCAGGACCCCCTACTGTGGGCACCAGCTCTGCTTCCAGCTGCACCTGGGCAGCGGGGACTTTCTGCCATGTGCTCCGAGCGGAGGATCTGAAGGCTGTTCCTGCTGCAGGGCTGCCAACAGTGACTTGACCTTGCTCTCTGGAGCCCACTCTCCTCCTCCCGTTCTGATCTCCCCCTCTTGATAAACTCAGCTCTGCCATTTAAACGTAGTGGTCTGAGACCTGACAGAGTACAAGCCCATGTGGATAAACACACCTGAATTCTAAATTCAGTTTCCTTTAACATGTACATTTATTTGGTACCGAGGATGAGGTAGTCCATCAGAAACTCCTTCAAGGGGATGCTACTCAACGGTAAGGAGCAGGGGAGCATTTGCCTGCATTTAGCACAAAGCCATAATGCTTATCCCAAGAACATTATGGCGAATCACCACATTCCAATTCCACAGCCCCTTGAGCTTTCGATTGTTGAAATCGATCTTGTAATCGATCTTGTATCAACACACATGCATTCCAGCATCCACAGGGCTCCTTCTTGGAGGCAGCCAACAAAATGGCACAAAAGCCCAAGGGCATCACTGAGGCATTCACATAGCAGGGCCACTTTGCATCTCAAGGAGCACAGTGTAGGGAGGAAGGACAGAGATCCAGGGTGTGAAGGTGACAACATGCACCTCGGGAGCCAGAATATAGATAGGTGTGGAGGGCCACTGGCACACAGTCCCTGTGACCTTAGAATGCCCCAGCAGGGTGTAACTCCAGGTAGGGAAGGTTAGGACCTTCCTGGGATCAGATTGATGCTGATAGGCCTTTCAATTCTGAACTAGTTGAGTTACTACTCAGACTATTGCTCGCTGTTTGGTGCCCAAAAGGAATCCATGCCCAGGACCCGGCTGCACCAGTGTCCGTGTGGAATCCATCCAGATCTCCGTCATGTGAGGTGACACTGCCCCCCTTTCTTTTCGTCACTGTTTTAGGAGCCTCCGAAACAGCCTTTTTTTTGCTTTCCTGCTGCCTCTCCAGTTGCAGCTTCTCCTTTCCCTGCTGCTGCAGGAACTCCCCATCCAGGAGAAAACCAGGCTGATTGGTACCCAGGCTGAGGGTCAGGCCACTGAGGCCCCGTCCAAGGCTCTCCCAAGGGGAAGGATGTGAGGCCCAGTCCTCTCCACAGCATCCGACAACATTCCACGGACAGCTTGGCCAGTATGGACATCTACCCTTAAGTCTGTTTTGATCTTTATCACCAGAAGAGATTTCTCATCAACGTGCCTCCATTTTACTTGCCCAAGAAATGTTCTCTTTCTCTGAGGTGACACTGGCTTTTTCCACCGCCACTCCCTCAGGGTTTTCTCACCTCTGTCCCACTGCTGAAGCAGCCCCTCCAGGACAGGGGCAAAGCCGTGGTGCCAGGATGGGGGCCCAGCATTAGCAGTTCTGAAGAGGAAGGATGAGAGGCTGTTGCGACTTCCTCGCAGCCTTCTTCAGAGGTCATCAGGGGAGATTCAGAAGTCAACGCTGAGCTGCATTTCTGGAGTGGATCCATGAAGGCCTCGCATCATGCCCGAAGCTCCAGGCAGCCCCTGGGTCTGGACACAAAGGTGGCAATGAAGGCTCTCAAGGAGCCAGAAGGCGCAAAAGAACGTCTATGGCTAGAAGAACCCAGCCTGCGACAAATGGTGATGAAAGAACACAGAACATCTCATTTATTAGTCATCTTAATGTTTCTGTCCCTCAGTTTCCTAGCTGTAAAATGGGGATAATGAGCCCGACCCCCTAGCATGGTTCTGTGTGTTAACTGGGAATAACATGTCTCAAGAGCTCCCAATAGCCCCTGGGTGGTGGCACAGTGGATAAGGCGCTGGCCTGCGAACCCAAGGGTCACTGGTTTGATTCCCAGCCAGGGCACATAACCAGGTTGCAAGCCAGGTCCCCAGCCAGCTCTGTAGCTGGAGGCACATGAAAGACAATCATATGTTGATGTCTCTCTCCCTCTCTGCCACTCTCCCTTCCCCTCTCTCTAAAAATAATAAATAAAAGAAAATCTTTAAAAAAAAAGAGCTTCCAATAGTGATGGTATACATTAAGGCCTTAGAAATGAGATCCGCTACTGCATCCACGTGACACGGAATGCAAAATGATGGGCCACAGTCAACCATGTTAATGCCCCGCTGACTCCTTACAAAGTATTCTCCAGCAGAATTTTAAGAACAATCAACATGTGACTGACATGTGCTCTTCTTGTAAACATGCCTATACTTTTAAAAGGTAGACTTTTTTTTCTTCCAGTCTTTTATTTTCTGAATTCTTACAAGAAGCACAAAATGGAGGGAAAAGGACAAATCCTCAGCAACAGCTGGGCACTGGGGACATGGAAGGAGTGGCAGGCTGGGCCTCACTGGGTCTGCAGAGGAAAGATGTGAAAGTCCTGAGTCCTCCAGGCAGGGTGGGTCTGAGGCAGGAGGGGTAGGTCACTTAAAAAAAAAAAAAAATATATATATATATATATATATATATATATACACTCTATACACATTTGTATGAAGTGTCCTGTGTCAGGACAGAAGTCAGCATGGGGGTCAATGAGCAGGGGTCATGGAACTGGTCACACTCCCTCTTCCTCCTCCTCCTCGGACCAGCCTCTGCAGGGCTCATGGGCCAGGCTAGCACGAATGCTGAAGCTGGCCACCTGCCATCTTGTGTCCCTCAGACAGTCTGCTGTGTTATCTTCTTTTTCTTCGGTAATTGTGAGTTAGGGGCTTTGGTTGAGGCCTTTTTGGCTTTCTTCTTCTTTTTCTCCTTGTCTTTTTTCCCTTTTTCCCCTCCTTGTTCTTTGTCAGACTTTTCCCCCTCCTTCTTGTTCTTTGGGTTGGCTTGGTCTCCACTCTCAATCTTCCCCATCTCCGGCTTCCCTTCTTGCTTGTTCTTGGCCCTTAGGGAGCCAGGAGCCTCCTTCTCCTTCTGCTCCTTGCTGTCACCACTTGCTGTTGGTGTCTTAGACTTCCCCTTGGTAGTCCTGGGCGCCTTTTTTTGAGGAAACGGTCTCTTCCCCACCTTCTCTGGCCACCAGCTGCTGCATTTACTTGCTCTTGGGGCCCTGGCAGCTGCCTGGTCTCCCGACAGCTTCTGTTTACGGCTCTTCTTGCTGCTTTCTTTGGTGGCATCTGTGGCCTTCTTCTTCTCTTGGCCCAGCAGCTCCTCCAGGACCTTCGCCACCGAGGCCTGGACCTGGGCTTTGCACAGGGGGCACAGGGTGATGTGGCTCTGCAGTGCCAGCATTGAGGCTTGTTGGCCCCTGGCTCCCTTCCTCGGCTTCTGGGGCTTCGGAGGCATGGTGCCAGCCTCTCTTCTGCCTGTTTTAGGGGACATGGTGCCTGCTGCTTGTGGGGCTTCACTTCCCACTTGCCTTCTGGGGCATCATTGGTGGCCGGAGGACAGGAACTCAAGGGGTTGGGGTCTGGCTTGGGAGTGGCCTTTGTAGACTTGTAACTCAATTCTAAGCATTTGCACCATGCTGGCACACCCTTTTAGATTTTCACCTTCAGCCTCACTGGCTGTTCACACAGTGAAACGTTTACGCAAGACCACGGAACTCAAAATTCCTGGAAAGGAGAAATAAGAGTTTATTTTAGCAAAAATAAGATCAGAAATTAATGAAATATATAGCAGAAAAAAATAGAGAAACACAAATCAAAAGTGGTTTTTTGAAATGATCTATAATATTAAAATACCTGCAGCAGATGAGAGAGAGGGAGAGGGAGAACAAGTTACCAACAACAGGAATGAAAGGGGTGACTTTACTACAGACCCAGCAACTCTGGAAGGACAATACGGTTATGCTACATTCAACTCTACCTATGTAAACGCACAATGTAGAAGAAATGAACCCGTTACTCAAAACCGTAAACTACAAAAACTCAACCTTGAGAAATAGCGTGCATAGTTAAACGTCTTTTACAGAAATCTGATTGGTAGTTAAAAACGTTTGGGAAAAATCCCAGAGAGGAATACCAGAAGCAAACAGTGCATAACTTTTAAACTGCATGTCATTCTGAAGAGTGTGCTGCAATCTCTCACCACCCAACTCTGTGCCCCCACAGTTGGCGCATCATCCTTTTGTCCAGAGTATCCACGCTGCATCCACTACCCACCGCCTGTTAGTCATTTCGTAATCATCTCAGTCATCAGCTGCGTGTTGAGGTGTTGCAGTGCCTGCATTCAAGTAACTGTTATTTTACTTACTAAAGGGCCAAAGGGCAAGAGTAGTGCTGCTGGCAGCCCAGATATAAAGAAAAGAGGTCGTAAGGTGCATGTATAAAAAGGAAGGAAGCACAGGCTATACAGGGGTCAGTACTCTCCATGGTTTTAGGCATCCGCCAGGGGTCTTGGAACGTATCCCTCATGGGCAAGGGGGACCACTATATTTCAAAGAATATTGTGAGAAAATCATTAAAGAAATTAAAATGTTACATTAGAAAACACTCATTTAATGCAAAAGAAAGCAGCAAAGGAGGATGCAAAGAACAAAAAGACATGAAACACAGAAATAAATGTGTATCGGCAAATGCAAGTCCACCTATGCCGGTAAGAATGGTAAATGTGAATAGCTTAAATAATCCAACCGAAAGGCAGACATTGATAGACTGCATTAAAACACACACAGAGACACACACACACACACACACACGCACGCACGCACAAGATGCAGCTGTATGTCCTCAACAGGAGACACACTTTCAATTCAGAGATACAAATAGAGAGACAGTGAAAGGAGGGGAAAAGACATATCATAAAACCTGTAACCACAAGAAGCTGGAGTGGGTATCCTAATATCGGGCAGTACTATTAATATTAAATACCCAATGCAACAAGTCTGCTCCTGGAGAATTCTTTCCAAGGGAAATGAAAACATGTTCACACAAAGACCTGTACTCAAACATCCACAGCACTTTCATTTCTAATAGCCGAACCGAGAAACAACCCAAATGGTCAACAACTGGTATAGGGGTGAGAGAAAAAGAAGCACCCACGCAAAGGATTACTGCACAGTAATGAACAGGAAGTACTAGTGCATGGGATGGCAGGGCTGCATCTCAGTATGCTCAATTAAAGCAGGCAGACACAAAAGGCTACACAGTATACCATTTCATGTAAGTGGCATTCTGGAGAAGCACAAGTGTGGGCACAGAAGTATTTCAGTGGTCGCCAGGGTACGGGACTGAAGGAGGGAATCGGATGGCAAATGGCACAAGGGGGTGCTTTCAAATGATGGAAATGGTCTATATTTTTATGTTGCAGTTTTAAACAATGGCGTACAGCTGTCAAATTCTACAAATTGTATACTTTAAAGTCACATCTCAATATGTGTGACTTTTTCTTTTTTCAGAGGCAAAGGGACTGTTAAGGAAAGTACTTAAATACTGGTTATTGTATTCCATTTTGACCATGAGTTTATAACAATAAAAGTCTTATTTTGGAACCCTTCTCAGGCCTGGCCCTCCTCCAGCATTCCCCAGGTCAGCGGATGCCACTCACTCTTAACCACTTACATCTTCCTCTCCTTCCCGTGACGCCCACATCCCTGCTGAGTTCTATCCATTCTATTTCCCAAATGTCTGTCTAATGCTGGCACTATTTCCATGTCTAGTACATCTGCTCTTGTCCAAAGACCCTCCCCTTTGATCATCACATCTGCTTTCTAACTGGCCTCTCACATCTGCTCACAGTGTCTGTCTCCCTCCCGCTGCCCTCCCTTCTCCCCTCACGCATGCCCTCTCCCAGTGGCAGATCAAGACCACATTCCATAATGGGGATAACGGTAATAAAAAATTAAAATAAGAAAGTGTCCTTCAAAAAGAAAAAGCAAAAGAAACAATGCATTTCAAATAGTCTCACATCTAAGCAAATAAATTGTTCTACGGTAATGCTCTTCAACTAACTAGCACAACCACCTAGTGCTAGTTATAAGACTGCACGAACTACATTTTCCCCTATTTATTTTGTCTGAAGGTCCTCCTGATTGGCATTCTCGAATGTTTTGTCGGTAAGTCATAGTATTTGATCCTACGTTAAACTCTATTGAGAACCGAAATACCTGGCACTTCCTTATGCCAGTGACCTCCCGGGAGGACAAATATGGATCAGAGGACCATGATGATCTTGACTCCCGAAAAGTCAGTGTGCAATAAAACAAAACAATCATTACCCCCTCTACGCTAAGAGTAACAGCGCTGTAGCACAGTTAGTTATACTTATTTCAGTCTTACCATTCTCTTCATCCAGCAAAATCAGTGTACTTTGAAACTTCAACTTGATTGCCATTAGGTATATATAATTAAAATAACTTTAATATTAGGTTGCATCAATAAAAGCTAAGATCTTAAATTTAAAAAATGCATGAATTACAAAAAGATAGACCACATTCCCATGCAAGGACTTAACCCCCACCTGCCTCTCTAGCAGTATGGAAGGCAGACATTCCATATTTTGTCTCTCTTATTGGCTTCTTCACATCCTCCCGTTTCCCAAGCTACTCCACTTTACACTGTCCCCTCTTCCTGAAGACTCCTGACTAGCAAACTCCAGTGCATGCTTCATATTTCAACTCAACCAATGCCTCTTCAAGCAAGACTTCCCTAAAGACGGAGCTAAAGTCTTTCCTCCCAAGTTCTGGAGTGTGCCTCTTTGGTATTACCAACCACAGGAGTAATCTTTTCATAGGCTTTATTTATTTATTTATAGAGACACAGGAAGGAAGGAACAAAAAGAGGGAGAGAAACATCAATGCCAGAGAAACATTCATCAGTTGCCTTTCACACACCTACCCCACCCCGCCGCCCCCCAGCAACTGAGGACCTGGTCTGCAACCCAGGCATGGGCCCTGACCAGGAATTGAACTGGCAACTTTCCTGTTTACAGGCCAGCCAGGGGAGGAATAACTTTTATATTCATTTGTGATCATTAGATTCACATTGCTTCATGATTTGACATAAAGGCAGGAATGTGTCTTTCTTCTTACTTTAACACCCAGGCACCCAGGACAGTGCCTAGACCGCAGATGGAGCTTATGAATTGTAGCTCCATAAACACTCTCTCTATGTAGATTTGTTAAAACACACACACACACACACACACTCTCTTTTACCATCATGGGTACCCAGAACAGTCAGCAGTGCCAGGGCAGTTGCCCCAACCTGCAGTAGGAGGTTGGGGAGCATGCATGGTTTTGTTAGAAGCTTTCTGTGTCTGTTGATGATCAAAGCCAAGACCCTTGTGCCTTCACATACTCAGCGCCCCCTTGTTACCACTGATGGCAGGTCCTCAGAAGGCTCATTGCTAAGTGCAGGGATGCCCTCCCAGACCACAGACCAGGACGCCCTCTCACCACAACAACGACTGCTTTATCCTATTACCAGAAAAGCAAGGCCACAACACTGACAGCTGTTTCTTCCCTCTTAACGTGTTCTCTCACCTTTGCATTCACTTCCATGTTTCTTCTTTGAGTCACCCATCCAACTCTGCTAATTACCAAATGATTACTACAACACCTACAACACCTGCATCTTACTTTCTGCATATGGCTTTATCAGGGAGGGTGGGCTCTAACTACTGCACTAGACGCTTGCTTTCTTTGCTCCCTTCGGAATCTGTAGGCTTCCGGAATTAAAAAGTGCTCCCGATCACCCACAAAAAAAGGAGCAGTGCTGCAGGTGAAGATGCAACTCTCACCCTCAGCGTACCTCAGAGTATTACCGCCTCATGAGAACCACGCACTGCCCCACCACAGCACACAAGCCAAAGGAGAGGGCACATCTGAGAAGTCTTAATACAGATACTCCTCTCTAGAGAGCAACAGTCTCTGTTGGGGTTGTGCAAGTTACTGTTGGGCTTCGTTTAAGGCCCGTACCGTCGGTGGCACTTTCTCAACACCTCACACTCAGCTCACCTTCCACCTGGACCTCCCTGCTTCCCCTGTAGCACCTCTCTACTGTGTTGCAGCTGTCTTCTGCTTTGAGAGCACTGATGGGTTTTTCACCTAAGATATCAAAACAATTTTTTATCCTAAGCATCACAATACCTAATACAATGAATCTTCAGAAAAACTATTAAAAAAAAAAAAAAAGAAAGAATAAGCCCTGGTTGATGTGCCTCAGTGGATTGGTGCCAGCCTGTGAACCCAAAGGTTGCTGGTTCGATTCCCCAGTCAGGGCACATAACCAGGTTGCAAGCCAGGTCTCCAGCCAGGTTTGTAGCTGAAGGCAGGTGAAAGGCAACCATACATTGATGCTTCTCTCCTCTCCCTTTCTTCCTCCCTCCCTGCCTTTCTCTCTGAAAATAATAAAATCTTAAAAAAAAAAGTGATAGGAACGCTGGCTGTGTAATAACAATGATACAGAAAATAAAACAGTAAATAATATGTTATTTGAAAATTATCTAGAGCTTCGCACTTGAGGAAAATGACTTAGTACATGGTTATTCCCCACTCCCACCGGCTTTTTTCCACACATTTTAAAACTGTGAGATGGGGGAGGGGGAGTAACGTATTTACAATATCATATCTGTTGCTTTGTTTGCTTCGTTAATACTGGAAGCTACTTCCCATAATGTTAATGATGATGGGATTGCTGGTACTGACGACAGCAGAAACGACATGTAGCCACCTGGCTACAGATCAGAGGTTGTTCTCTGTGGTGACTCTTCACCCGCAGTATGTCATACACGTAGGAGACATCATGTTCAGTCTGCACTCGCATGCAGTATATCTGATGAGTGCTGCTGCACGCGCTCTCCTGTGCCTTTTGGCGCAAATAGCCTCTGGCACGAAGGTGCATTCCAGAGTTCAGGGTTAGATCCCACTTCTCTTTAGGGTCATCCCTGGCCTCAGTACAAATCTGACTCTCTCCTTGCTGGCTAGGTGACTTGGGTTAAGTTGCTTCACCTGTTAAACTCTGTCTCAGTTTCCTCATTCGTAAAAAGGGATAATGCTTAAGATGTTTACAGTGTTACTCTGAGTACTCACTCACCAACTTCTAGAATTCTATGTGTAGAGAGAGAACTAAAAACAACACCGGGCCCAGGGCAAGGCCTCCAAGTGCAAGCTTCTCTTCTTCTGTCTCTTCACATCTACTTTCTGCTCCTTCCCATTATCCCTCCCTCTTATGCCTCCCTCCCATTTGCCCCCGCAGTCCTAGCTCCCTGCCCCACCCCCACACTCACCCCCACTTCCCCTGGTCTCCACCTCACCCTTTCTTCCCTAGGTCACTTCCCTCAGACTCTCCACTGTGTACCACTCCCCATGATTTAGCTCAGGTAATATTAACACATCGGTCTTTCGTTAGATAAAGCAGACATGTGAAAACCACACAAGAAATAATGTGTGACCAACGAAACTCTGACAATGAACAGTTTGATATCTTTACCTTAGTCACATGTTAACAATTTGACGTGGGAGAACTGGACTTGATGGAAATAATGGCAGGAAGAGAAGCTGTATCACGAGGTTCTTTAGCCTTTCAATTTCAGTCTCGAACCTATATGGATTCATTAACATGTTACCCCAATAAATTAAATAAAAATGAAAAATATTTTAATTTTTCTAAATATGCTAAATATGTTCTAGCAGGGTCCTGTGACCCCTTACTTTTCCAAGCCTTACACAAGTCCCATGAACTAGTCAGTAAGGTTCTCACTCCCTACGGAATTTTCCATTTGAGCTCATGATGGGGCAGCCCAGGCACTGCATTCAGGCTTCACAAGGACCCTCTAAGGGGAGCTGAATACTCATTCTGCTGAGAAAACATGCCCGGGCCCATGCCCAAGTCTCTGAAGAGCAGAAGTGATGGTGCAAAATCCTTCCAGCAGTCGGAGGTCGTCCTGACGCTGTCTCTGTGAACTATGCTCCAGGGAAGTGTGGGAATGTCGACAATAGTAACAGTAACGGCTGGAATGGATTGGGAACTCCCCCTAAACCTGACATCTTTCCCTGTCCTAACTCAGTCAGTGCCCTAACTCAAGTAGCTAAGTTTACTATGAACTAGTACTTCCATTTTATGAACGGAGAAATCAGGCACAGAGATACTAAGCAACTTGCCCAGCATCGCCCAGCAGTAAGTGGTGGAGTCCCAGGGCTGGAGGCATTGTGGAAACCTCACTGTGTGTGTGTTTACACAATCAAGGGTAAGATCCAGTAGCCGCTGCAAAATATTTACATTCATAGCAAACATGTAACAGAGATTAATTCTACAGCCTGGGACTGCACAGTAAATAGAAATCTGATTTCAACAGAAGTCTTTTGGGTGAAAGCTTGACAAGATTGGTACTTGGTGAAAATGACCACCCAAGAGCCTCCTTAGAACAGAAGACAGCACGGCAGCCTCCTGGCCTGAAAGCCTTGCTATGGGTTCCTGCATCAGAGAAGGAGCAAACCACTGTCGCTCTCACACCTACACGATGGAGAAGCCTGGCAGAGGATTAGACCACTAACTACCCTGTTCCAGGAGCCCCCAGACGACTTGTTCACATTAGTCAGAACCCAGGAACTTCTAAAAATACGCACTCTGTGATCCACACCCAGGAATCTCAGTGTGGCCACAACAGTGCCCTAGAAACTGTGATGTTTTTTAAACTCTTACTCTGCTGGGACACTCTTGGGAACGTTATCAAAGTCCTTTAGTAGCCAGCCTACCTTTAATGTACTGACTCTCTGGGAGAGACATGCAACTGAGACCAAACCGAAAGCTCACAAGAGCACAACGTAATGAACACAGCGCAAATCAAACCAAGGGCTGGGGCAGGGGATCTTTGCAAAGACAGCATAACCCCACTGGTGCTCCTCCCTAAAGGCTTCGGTTTCTCTCAAACCCATTCTCATGACCAGTGGATGGAAGTGGGGGCAGGAGATGACATTTTGGACCCCATAATGCCGCAGGCTTTCCTCAGGGACCATGCAAGACATAGGACGCGAGGTTACGCGACCTATGATCCCCACCTCCTCCCAGCCTTGGGTCCTTTCTTGCACCCAACTCCATTCCACACAAGCCTATAGGGCAAATGCCTTTCCTTCACCTACCAGATACCTGCCCCTGACCAGAGACAATTGCCCCTGACCCAAGGAGATGGTCTCTCCCCCTTTCAGTTCTCTTTTTCCTGATCTCAAATCACACAGCTTTCTCCACTGGCTTAGAGACCTAGCCTGGCTCCTTACTCTGGAGTCTTAGCCTGGTGAAGGCTGGTCCTCACAGAGAAGGACCCCAGTCCCAGGAGCCAAGAGCCAAGACTCGGACACAACTATCCTGGGCATTGATGTCCCATGGCAGTGGTGTACATACAAACACACACACACACATGGACGCACGCACATATGCATGAGCGCACACACACACACACACACACACGATATCATTCAACCCCCACTCCCCCCAAAAAGAAAATCCTGCATTTTGCTTTTTGCAACTATGGATGGACTTTGAAGGATTTATGCCAAGGCAGACAGAGAAAGGGCAAATACTGTATGTTCTCACGTATGTGGAAGTTGAAAATCCCAAACTGATAGAAATAGAGATTGGAATGGTGGTTGCCAGGGCCTGGGGGGAAAATGTTGAGCAAAGTGTACAAACATCCAGCTATAAGATGAGTTAGTTATGGGGACCTAAGGTGTCCCACGGTGACTATAATTAGCAGCACTCTTTCGTATTCCAAGTCAAGAGAATCGATCTTAAGTCTTATCACACACACAAAATGGTTATTATGGGAGGGGGTGTGGGTGTTAGTGAACCTTACTGTGGTCATCATTTCATGATGTATATGCATATGAAATCATCAGGCTGTCCACCTTCAACTTACATTGTTACGTCTCAATAATATCTCAAAGCTGAAAATATCAAATAAAATTGTCCTTACTCTCAAGTGGGCACCCCTTCAAGCTATTCTGTGTGACCCCTGACATCTCCCCATATTCCATGAACTTACCCTGGTTATTCACACCACAAACTGAGCCAGATTCATTTATCCTTGCTCTCCCTCAGTGCTGGAAATAAGCGTTTAGTGGGAAATTGTGGTTAGTAGCCAGGACCTGGGGGTTAGTTGTGCTATTGCCCCTGGAATGTTGCTATCACCAAAATGATTGGAATATACATATCTGCACAATCACACACATAAATGTAGGCACCTACACCTATCAACCTATCCATGCGCACGCATGCATATATACTGAAAGCCACGTGTTCACACGGAGGCCTGCAATCCTCCATGTGGTATAATACCGCAAGGTTTGTTCCAGTTTTCTTCTTTTCCACATTTGAAACTCTCCTTTCTAAAGTGAGAGTCATGGCTCCCATTGTCCTTATACATTTACTGAATGGATGAATCCCAATGCATATAATCTGTCCGTTTTCCACACAGAGGCAGCTCTCACATGCTGTGCTGAAGGATCCCCTGCCCTTGACCTCCATCACCCACCCAGCATTGCATCCCTAAGCCAGTTAGCCTCCTCCCCCATACCCGAAGGGACATGCTGCTTACCGCTTGGGGCGATGTCCCCCACTGCAGCCTGTCCCTATGTCTGGATGCCCTCCTCCCTGTGCCTGGGCTCTGACTCTCTGAGTTGCTTTCCTTGCCTTGCTCTGCCGCACCTGATACGACAGCTTTAGGATGGAGCTGCTCTGGCACAAAAGGGAACTCAAACAAAGTGCAGGGAAGGGGAAAAGGTGAATATATTTCAATACGATCAGTATAAGGCCAATCATGCCAAATCATAGCAATACAATAAAGCCCATACTTCTTTCTCACAATTCTCCAGCTTCCCCTTCCTGTCTGCCTCCTCTGCCCTAGGTCCTCTCCATTCCTAACATCCTATCCTCCATCAAAAGTAGAAATCACCATGGGCATGATTCCTGTATCATCAGCTGACACTCATTGTGGATGGTGTCCCCCCTGAAGCTCTGACATTCAAGCCCTCTGTCTGTTTCACCCCTCTTGTAGCAATTTCGGGTGTGACCCAGAGGACAAGCTCATACCACATCTTGGAGCCTCAGATTCTTAGTCTGGAACATACGCATGACCCCAACTCCTCCACAGGTTGGAAGAGAAACAGCAATCACAACACCAGACACCATCCATGAGTGCCATGTGCCAAACCCAGCGAGGAGGCCTTTGCCAGCAACCTAGGATTCCCTGCTGCCGAGAAACACACCCTCAGCTCTGTTGCACTTGCTGTTCCTTCAGCCTGGTCTGCTCATCCCCCAGGTCATCTACAGCCTGCTCCCTCACTTCCTCCAGGTCTCTGCTCACTCGTCACCTTCTCAGGGAGACCTTCCCTGACCACCGTGAGTAAAATACTCTTTCCCCTGACCTTGGCCTTATTTTTCTCCACAGCACTTGCCACTCTCAGATGCATTAATAAATATACTGACCAACTGCATAAAATCAGACACGTTGTCAATTTCTTTCCCCCAACTCCTCCAACAGTGCTCGGGCACATGGCAGATGCTTGGAACATTCTCGTGGAAGACTGACTGGGAGCCAAACTCTTTACACACATTGCTAAGATGCACAGTTCTCTCCGATATGGGTACTGGCTTCATACATGTTGAGGCTCAAGGAGACAAGTGACTTGCCCAAGGTCACACACCAGGACCTGGGGATCCTGGTTCCAAAGCCCTCAGTTCCTGGACAGAGACCTCACAACCAAAAAGATGAAAGCTTTCACCAAAGACAGAGACTCACATACTCAGAGACACCAAGAATAGCTAGCTCACTGAACACAACCTAAAACAGATTCTCTGCGCAGAGAGCTCACAGCTTGAGTCACAGACTCCCAAACAGAACAGAGGCCTTACCCATTGAGACAGCCCTTTCCCAAAAGACTCAAGTCCTCAGCCCCAGAAACAAAACTTCAGATACCTCACATCTCAGAGACAGACTTCCAAACCAGGCCGACACCTCCCAAGTCTACACAAAGATGGCACAAACTGAAAGACAGAAGTTCAAATAACTCAGAAACACCATACAACCTTAAGATCATGTCCCCAGACAAATCAGAGAACCTACACCCTGGATACACACCTCTCAAACAGCTCAGGTACTTTATACCTTCAGATAGAACCTCGCCCACACCAAGCAGTTCAGAGATATAGTTTGGGACCCAGAGTCACAAACTGCTCAGAGGTCTCACCCTGGGGCGCAGACGCCTACATCGAGATGACACCCAGGGACACTAATGTCCCAAAACTCAGAAAATGCACACCCAAATATACAGGTACGCAAAGGCACAGGGTCCCTTAGGTCATGGAGCACAAAATCTCCTCAGATACAATATCCCATTCCCTCACAATCCCGCAAAAAGGCTTAGAGAGATCACGTGTACCCAAGCAGCATCTGTGATG
>PVIW01009570.1:34560-51114 GCA_004026585.1 Noctilio leporinus | reverse complement strand
CCCCTGACCACTGAAGGCCTATTCACTGTATTCATATACTTGGTTCTGTTTTGATTGTTGTTAGTTTTGCTCATTATTGTCCCGTAATGGGTGAGATCATATGATACCTGTCCTTCACTGACTGGTTTATTTCACTAAGCATAATACTCTCCAGTTCCATCCATGTTGTTGCAAAGGGTACAAGCTCCTTCTTTCTTTCTGCTATATAGAATTCCGTTGTGTAAATGTACCAAAGTTTTTTGATCCAGTCATCCATTGATGGGCACTTAGGCTGTTTCTAGCACTTGGCTATTGTAAATAGTGCTGCTATGAATATAGGTGTGCATAGGTTCTTATGAATTGGTGTTTCTGGATTCTTTGGGTATAGTCCAAGTAGTAGAATTGCTGGATCAAAAGGCAGTTCCATTTTTAGTTTTTTAAGGAAACCCCATACTGTTTTCCACAGTGGCTGTACCAGCCTACATTCCCACCAACAGTGCATGAGGGTTCCCTTTGCCTCGCATCCTCGCCAACACTTGTTGTTTGTTGATTTGTTGATGATTGCCATTCTGACAGGTATGAGGTGGTATCTTAATGTAGTTTTAATTTGCATCTCTCTGATGACTAGCGACGTTGAGCATTCTTTCATATGCTTCTGGGCCCTTTGTATATCTTCTTTTTATATTTTGTACCCATACTCAATCTTATTTCTTGGAGTGTCCTGATCACCAGTGTTTTGAACTTTGTATCTGGTAGGTTGGCTGTCTGTTTTGTTTAGTCCTTTATTGAAGTTTTGTTCTGTTAAATCAGTCATGCTAATCCCATCTACTTTCAGGGGTTCTTTTAAGTATGGGTATGGAATCCTATGTTGGTTTTGAGATAAGAGTGGAGTCATTTCTAGGGGAAGCAAATATGATACAAGTAAAAGATAGTAACTTTCTAATATCTGAAATTCATACACACAATTGCTGTTGTTATTTTCAGAGACTAAAGATGGGCATGAAGTGCTACTTAATAATGATTCTGATGGTAGCAGAGCTGAGGGATGGAAGAAACCTGGCCCTTAATAAGTTGTTGAACTAATTGAACCTCCCCCACCAACCTCCCACCCCAGGTGCCTGCCCATCGTTTGGATCTAATTGTGTGCAGTTACTTATGACTAATTTTTAAATATGGCTAGAATTATAGTTCCTTTTTACTTGGAGGTAAATCATCTAATTTCCATAATGTGATTAAACTGTTTTAGTCTATGATTTCAGCTATAACTTCAGCAATAATAGGAGTTTATTATGGCAGAAAAAGCTTTTATATGCATAATTATAAGATTCAACTTCTAGCCCTGACTTTGTCACAAGTTCTCTGTGTGACACTATGCCAACCATTTGAAAAGTTAGGGGCTGCAACTTCAAGTAGTAAAGCTTCCAAGCATCATATTCTCTCATTTTTCTATTTCACAAATTGCCAATAAAAAGTTATTCAGACTAACTTTAGATTAAAGTTTAAAATCTTGCCTCACACTATCAAAAATTATATAATAAGAATTTTAAAATAAAAATTAAAAGATGGCACTCAGAAATAGAGTGTAGAATGGTAGTTACCATCAGCTGGGGTTGGGAGATATAGGAAGATGTAAATCAGAGTCTAAGCCTTCAGCTATAAAATGAATAAGTTCTGGGGACATAATGTATAGCATAGTATCTATATGTACATTTGAAATTTTCTAAGAAGATCTTAAGGATTCTCATAATGCACACTAAAAGGTATTTATGTGAGGTGATATTATATTAATTAACTTTATTAATTATTCATTATTTAATTAAAATTATTTCACAATATGTGTATGTATGTATATATGAAATCATTCCTTTGTACAGTCTTTCCATTATACGTCCATATAGCTGGATGAGAAGAAATAAAGCAACAAAGCTACAATCAGCAAGGTTGAAAAGGAAATGAAATTTCTAAATAATGTGCACCAACTTGATTAGCATATTTTCTTAATTGATTTAAATATATTATAATATATAAGGAGAATATTGAAATTGCTTAACACCTAACCATAATTCACATATCAATTACAAGATGAAATATCATTGATTTATGATATTCTTTCAAGAACAGGTGTTATGGAAACAATGGATTGTTTAAAAGTGAAAGACTGTTCAAAGCATTTGATAGCTTTTAGGTATTGTATCTGGGGCTCCAACATTCCTCTCAGATTTGGTGATTGACTAGAAGGAGTCAGAATACCCATGGCTGGGGTTTATAACAGAAAAGTTATTTATTTTTATTTTTAATAGTTTTTTTTTTATTGTTCTTTTTCTATGACCATTTATTACCCATATACCTTTCTCCACTTCCACCTCTTCCCCCTTGTCCTGTAGTCACCACACTGTTGTTACAGATTGAAACTAGCATAAAGAAAGGCACAAAGGTGAGCCACAGAGGAACCAAGCACAGACTTTAGGTGTCACCCACTAGTGGGGATGTGTGTGCAGCTGTAATTCTCTCAGACATGATGTGCTGACCATTGAGAAGCTCACTTATGCCTTGGTGCCCAGGGTTTTTACTTGGGCCATTCACAAGTCATAGTTTGGCTAATGCAGTTTCAACTCCTGCAGTGCTTAAACTAATACAGCATGGTCCAAAGCCCAGGTTTAAAAAAAAACAGGTTTTCAGCCCTGGTTGGTGGCACCAGCCTGCGGACCCAAAGGTCTCTGGTTGGATTCCCAGCCAGGGCACATAACCAGGTTGCAAACCAGGTTTCCAGCCAGGTCCATAGCTGGAGGTGAAGGGCAACCATATATTGATGCCTCTCTCCCTTTCTTCCTCCCTGCCCTTCTCTCTGAAAATAATGAATAAAATCTTTAAAAATAAAAAAATAGGCTTTAACTATAAATCACATCATTAGCATAAACTAGTTGGCATAGCCCAGGGTGTCAGGGATCAAGCACACTGATATCAGGCAGGATATTCCAAGGCTCAGGGGTTACCTTCTGGAAACTGGTCCTTCCTTTGGAATATGTAGGGTCTGAGCAGTCAAGGCTGCAAAGTCAACTACTACACCAGTGTTGTGACAAAGATTGCATTTCTCTATAGAAATAGTGCATAATTGGACAAATAATATACTGCATGATAATAAATTGAAACAAAAAATCATTGCAAAAACAGTAAGTCAGGCAGGAAAAACTAAAACCTCATAGTTTGGAAATAAAGCAAGGCCCAATTTGAGTTTCATTATTTGCTTTCTTTCACCAGCTTACTGGTAAAACCCAAACTGTGAAATGCTAAAGGCTTTGAAATAGAAGAGACAAAAAATATATGGAATGTGATGTTTTTGAGAAATATTTAGTAATCATGATAAATAGAAAAATGATTTGCTCAGTCGATAAGGCACTCACAGTTGGCTACCAGAGTCAGCAGCCTGCTTTTGTATGGGCTGTATTCTCAAGACCAATCAGGCAAGTACCACAGACATGAGGTTTGCGTCTTCTTTGAACTTGGCAAGGTGCAGCTTTACACTAACATTTTCACATTTGCAGTGTTTCCTAATGATTGTGTGTAACATCTTGAATGTGAGTTTAAGTAAAAAGCAAACAACCAGAAGACTTTGAAACCAGAATGAGAGGTGTTTTGTAGCAATGAGCTAGCTTTCTTCCTTTCCTTTCTTTAGGGTTCAGTAAACCTAAGGAAATAATGGGAGAAACAGAACATTTTCAATGGCTTAGCACAAAATGAGATACAAATATTAAGAAGAGATAGTATAAGATTGACTTCTCTGTGTAACTTCTTAGGCATATTTGAGAAGGACTATTCTTTGTGGTTATTTAAATATGTATGATCAAATTATTCTGGTCTTTTCTCTCATTTTCCTCTGTTCTTACATGAATAATAAATGCTTAATTTTGATAACAGCAGGAAAAACTAAAATTGTGCAGTAGAACTAATGTGAAAAGAACAGTTTTTATCATGTACAACCATGTTAAAATTTATACATATTATATGTACTGGTATACTAGAGGTATGAATTTTCTCCCTAATCCTCAGGTGCAATAACAAAACCGAACTGATATGCTTTATAGTAAAAATAAAACTGCCTTTACTTTCACCACTATATGGTCTAAAAATCTGTGTCAGTCATTTGAGAGTTGCCCATTCCCTCCATGTGGGATTATAGAGTAAAAGCTGGATAATGAGGGAACAGTTCATTTTAGCTGCTCCTGAAATGCTTGTTGAGTCCTCCCCATGCTCCTTTCGGAGGTGGATTAATCTGCCAAGTTTCCGATCCTTTTCCTACCAAATTTGGCTCCCAGGATCTTCTACACCCCTCAACTTCATAGTGCTTAGCTAATTAGTGGTCAGGTCCCAGTTGTCCATTCTGCATATCCAACTGGAAGCACTAAAACCTCAGGTTCTGCTCTCTCTCTAGGATTACAAACATTTCATCCATGTGGATTCAGTCCCACTGTTCTCTGTCCAAATACAAGAGCCTTCATTACTTTCATGCCCTCCCTCTTCATGAAGATGAGCTTAATCTCCTTCAATGGATATTATTAACGCAGGGACCCTGACTCAATGTCAAGAGCTTGGGAGCTTCAGAGTTTTCAAAACACAGAGAATCATCTAAGTGCTCCTTGATGGAAAAACACAAAATTTCATTTTGGTAGCAAAAGAAGATGGTAACAAATTTTATTCTCAATAACTTCTTTATCACATAGGACATTTGTCAAGCCTCAAATGTCTTAACTCTTATATATAACTTTACTGTGGTTGTGTTCTATATATACTAATACTGTTCTTAAGTTGGAGGTCCTATAGACTACAATATCATCTGAAATAGTGAACCTTACAAAATGAATATTTTCTTATTCATCTTTCAACTTCCTTAGATTAAAGGTCTTATAAGTTTTGGCAACTTAAAATAATAGAGAGGACATTAGAGATAATCTGGCTTTGAAATGGATTTGTTTTATGCTTTACTACAAGTCACTAAACTTATTGGAAACATAAAATGAAAAATTGTTAAAATATTCATTCAAATTAATAATATGTGGCACTATTTTATTAATTTAAGGATAGCTTCCTACTTTATTTTAGTACCAAAATATACATTAGCAAATATATTTTTAATTTGGGTTGTAGGTTTCCTCAGGAAAATGAAAGAGTTCGATTAAAGTGTTAAGTAGGAATTAACTTCTTAAAATGCACATGCTTAAAATTCTGATTCAGTGGATGGATCCAGACACCTGGGTAATTGATACCTCCTTGTGATTTTTATGTGCACCTCCATTTGAGAATCACTGAACTAGGTATCTACAGTAGATGACACTTTCTAGCTCTAAACTTCTGTAATATTAGGGGTGAAGCATAGAGGTTTCTGTGTCATGTGCACTGATTACTTACAATTTATCACCTTTAAAAAGAAATAAAGGATGATATGAAAAAATGAACAACTTATCCCTTGAGTTTTTAGCAGCATATTTCATTGCACCTCCTATTTAAAAGTACTATTCTCTTTTGGATTCTTCCATCTGTTTCAGTGCTTTTTGTTTTTAACACAAGGGGAATAAATCTAACTTTTTCATTCTAATCCTTTTGTGAGGGACATAATATATTGTTTTCTCTTCACTTACAATAACCTAGTGAAGTATTACTTTCTTTATGTATTGACATTTGCTAATCAGAAAATCTGTGTGAAATTATAGCTTTTCATAGAGGCTGGGTATAATGGTTCATATCATTCCAAGAGTATTAAAATAATCAATTACTGATTGATTGTAATGATATCCCAAAGGGTCAATGACATCTTTTGATTTAACTGATTAATTGCAATATTTTTAGTAATGAATGAATAGCCATATATTTAATCTTAACCTTAAAGTAGCTAATAACCAACCCCAGATAACAGAGACACTTTGAGAATTAGGTAAGACAGAATGAAGTCCTTCAGTCCTGTTTATTCTAAATAGATTGCTTTTGTCTATGTAGATATAAAGTGTACTTAATTTTTTTATTATCCAGATCTCTACTTTACTTATACAGATCCTTACTTTAAGAATTTATTGTAAATAATTTAAAATTACATTTATGAAAGTGGTTCATTATAATGGGTAAGTTTTCTATCCTTTCTACAATATAGTAGATTATAAACTCATGTCCCTGGTATAGTCCATGACTAATATAGAATTTTAATTCATTCACCTGATAACCTTTTTAATTTTTTAAATATATTCTCCTCAATTGTCTATTTTATAACAATTAATATGTCTTTCTAAACCACCCTGTTTTTTCCTCGCTAATCTTGTTTTGAATTGGTCAGCCTTGATACAAATAATCAAAATTAAAAAATTTACATGCAAAGTAAAAGTAGACAGAACTTGAGAAAGATTTGTTGATTCACTTGAGTAAAGAAATACATGAGCTTTAGTACTTTGGACTTGTGAAATCTATTCTCGAGGCTCAGGCATATTTTTTATTTTTTCCTATTACAAGATTCATTATAGAGAAGTAAGATTTACAGATGGCTAAATTTTGAGGTTTAGGAAATCTATGGAGCAGTATTGAATTTCATAAGTACTGTTGTGTAGGATCATAACATATCAGTGAAGGGAATTTTATTTTCAGTCTCTCTAATAAAGATGGACAGTTCCCAGAAATCATCCAGCTTAAAAAATATTTAGAATTTATTGAGTACCATTTCCATTGTCAATATTAGCCAACATACATCAGCAAATGGATTTATTTGCAAAGACTTCTGAGACAAACTTTGCTTGAATTTGTTTCAATATAAAATTGTACATTTATATTATTATTTGTATATTCATGAAACAGAACTAGAACTAAACTCTAGGCTCCACAATTTATTTCTGAGAATTTATTGAATAGTTCAGTCACAGTAATTGTATTTTTTTTCTAGAAAGCTTTCTTTCTACCATCACAATAGATGTAATTTTTAATTGATTAAGTCTATATAAGACTTAAAAAATGATATACTGTGTTCATATATTTTCTTAAGATGATAAGAGAGAAAGCACATCTTTAAGAGAAATAGGTCTACTTCAACAATTTATTAGCTGACAAGAACAGTGATCAGGGAGAGTAAACCCTTTAGATATGTCAGTTGAGAATGCAATTATGTTTGAACACTGTCATCCCAATTTCCCATTGGTCTGTGAGGAGTTGATCAATAGTGAAAAGTTTAGGAAATTTTGAATTAGGAAATGGATATGTATACATATATATTTGTGGAAGCAGGCATACGTGCAAGTGTGTATGCACATATGTGTGTAGTACATACAAGAAAAGAGAATTTGTCTATTTTATGTAGTCCTTTGCCAATCTCCCTGATTTAAATGGAAATTAGGGGTTTTCTAAAAATCAAGTTCTGGAGCCCATGTCTATTCCTTCATAGTATAACAAACACATTTTAGTTAGAGTCAGCAGATAAATAGCTTCTTTATAAATTGATGGATAACTTTGTTTTGGGTAATATGGAGTGGCATTACCTTGATTGCATTGAGTGAAATTTTGTTGCATGTCCTTCAAGACAAAAAGTCTGCATGATCAAAAGGGAATGAGCTTTTTAGATAGATAGTGTTGCCTTTACTAATGTTAAATCACTTAACCTCTTTTAAATCATTCAATCTTTCAAGCCTCAATCAGTTCATTTTAATAATGCACACATTAATAGCAGCTACTTTGCAGGATTGTTATGAAGATGCATGTAAAATGCTTAACTTAGTGCCTACCACATATGATATCATGTTTGGTGATGATGGTGATGATGATGGTTTTTCAATTGTAGAGAGAGACAGAAGGAAAAAGAGAAAGGATGGAAGAATGGGTGAATGAATATTCAGGTCTATATATCTCTTTAACTGTTTTTAGACTTTCCCATGAGTAAGAAACCTGTAGTGTCTGTACTCATGCCAAGGCCCTACTAGAGATCCGACAGCTGGAGCTAACTTTTGTTTCACATGATCCCAGGCTGTGGGGGCTCTCAGGCAATCCCTTAAACCTCTGTATGAGTTTGCTACATTTCTGGTGAAAGGCTGTGTCTGAAAGATATATAAAGTACAACACTTTAGCCTAACCTTTAATCTGGTTAACTCCAGGTTAAATCTTACCTGATTTCAACTGGCCTTCTCTGCCCTCTCAGAGCAGGATAAAACTCCCTTCTTCTAACTGCTATGCTTAAAAGACAAGAAATTTAACCTTCATAGTTAAAAAAATCTGAAACAAAAACTCAAAAGAGAGAAATGTGATTGGCATGGATATAAGTGTGAATGAGCATATGTATATAAATATATACATAAATATAAGATTGGAGTGCTATTTCTGAATATATATATATATATATATATATATATATATATTCAATCAAGACCTAATTGTCATAAAATGTGGATCTACTTTTTTCTGTGGTGTTGTGTGCCTTCCGGCATTCTTTCACTGTTCACTGGTACATCCTAGAAGATGTATTTTACAAAGAAAAACATAAGGCTCATAGAAATGAAACAGATTTCTTATGGTCACATAGTAATACATACATATGTAGGAGCCTTAAGACAGGTCTGCAGATCCCAATCCTCTCAGGGTTCTTTTTTGGTGTTAGACCTTACTACATCTCTGAAAACATCAGAGCTTGAGTTCAGTGCCCACAGGACTCAAGAAACTGGGGAGGATGAGAATCTTAAAAGTGCATCAGTATTTCAGAGACTCCATAATATATCACAATCACAGGTGTCATTTCTAAAAATACATGCTTACTTTAGAAGTACCTCTAGGGATTCTGATTTAGTAAACAGGGCATGAGGGCTAAGCTTCTTTATTTTAAAAATACACCACAGGAGATTTGCAAGCAGAACCATATTGCATGAGGACTAGGCCACCCACATATTCTAGAGGCTGCCTGGAAAAAGTTGCAGGCACAGTATCTGCCTCTAGCATGGAGCCCTGAGTGCCCAGCCAATGCTCTTCTGTACTGGAAGCTGAGGGGCATCCTGAGAGGTGATGAGAGGACAAGATTGATTCAGTAAATGGTCTATCAACAGGTGACTACAATTTAAGCACTGGCCTCTCCTCTGCAAAATAACTGGAGCTGAGGAGAATTTATAGCTAGAATTATTAAAAAAATAAATTTAAGGTGAAGATTGATAGGATGCTAAACATTTTTCTCAAGTGGGAACTTCTTTATGGAGAAAGTGCTACCGGCTAGTTTTGATGAGCACTTCAGCAGTCTTAATCATCAGCAATATATTCCTGTTTTAGAGGACATTGGTTCAGAAAGAGCAAGCTGACCCCATAAGGGACATTGCTGAGGAAGGATTTGAAAGGCTGTTGAACAAAATAGGTAGGGCCTTAGGGATTTTTTCCCCAGCATATGCAAATTCTACTAAATTATGATGTGATGCCTGTTAGAGTAATTGGAATTTAAGAGTAGGATGCCAACCTTCTTGCTAGCCAGCTGAAAATTTTCTCCAAGATTTGGGTAGATTTTTTGGTACTAATTATACCCAAGATAAACTGAAACTTTAATGCTATAAGCAGCCTGGCATATGCTAAGAACTATTCTTCCATGGGTCTTGCTAACACTTAGCAAAGAACCAGAGTGGCAGAGGGAATGTTGGTTAGGAAAGATGCAGTTATTTCCATTAGTAGAAATGAAGTAAGAGAAACTTACAGCATCTAGGTACAATTGCACGGGACCTAAGAGAGGCAATGGAATTCAGGAACACTAGGCCTTAAACTTGTAAGCAGGTTACTAGAGCATAATTGGCTTCTGACATGTATGGCAAATAATTTGCTGTCTTATAAACTCAGCAGCTTTCCTCTTTGGTAAGATATTCATCCCAGCCAAGTTATTCAATGAGGAGCTAATGACTAGAGTAATTGGAATGAGCTCTGTAAGGGCTGGGGATTCAAACTACTTCCAAGCTTGGACCAGCCCTGGCTGGTGTGGCTTAGTGGATTGAGCACCGGCCTTTAAACTGAAAGGTCACGAGTTCAGTTCCCAGTCAGGGCACACGTCTGGGTTGCAGGCCAATCCCCAGTTAGGAGCTTTGGAGAGGCAACCAATCATGCATCTCTTGCACATTGCTGTTTCTCTCCTCTTTCTCCCTTCCCCTCTCTCCTCTCTAACAATAAGTAAATCAATCTTGAAAAACAAAAACAAAAACTTGTATCAGTTTATCCAACTGCCTAACGCTGATTGTGGGACTAGAAAATAAATAGCTTTGAATTATCTCCTTATAACTGTGGTTCAATGCAATTTAGATGTGGGTATGTATTTGCATTTGGTCATTGAGAAATGGGCAAAATCAGAAAGAGCTAGATTATGAAGCAGAAAAAACACTCATAAATTGGTGGACTCCAGTGATAATAGGGATAAGAGAAAGATGTGAGTTGGTTGTGATATCATGAGGTGAGAGGCATCTGAAAGGAAATACTGATATACATTGCAGATTGATAATCACTGTCCTACAACTCTCAGAGCTTATATGTTTTGCCTTGCAAATCTAATTTCTAATCTTCAGATGACTAGGTGTATGTGAGGTCAATGACTTCAATTCAAAAATTTTCCGAGGTTATGGTATAAAAATGTGTTTATACAAATTAAAGCTTAAATGCCAGAACAATTCAGTGAAGATAAGTGCCCTCACTGAATAATTTGTTTTACATTTAAAGAATAAAATTTCTCAAAATTTGCCATTTCAAGATTTTTTAAAAGGGTTTTTAAGATTTTATTTATTATTTTTAGAGAAAGAGGAAAGGAGAGAGGCAGAGAGGGAGAGAGACATCAATGTGTGGTTGTGTTTCACCTGCCCTCAACTATGGACCTGGCTGGAGACCTGGCTTGCAACCTGGTTATGTGCCCTGGCTGGGAATCGAACCAGCGACCTTTGGGTTCCCAGGCCTGTGCCTTATCAGGGCTCATTTTAAGATTTTTAATTAAATGTACCATATATGTTTATATATACATATACAGTAGAAATAAGATGTAGTACATATATATAAGAATGAATAATTTTTACACTAGAGAAAGGTCCTAAGATTATATTTTAATCTAGCTATAACTATATTTAATATCTAAAATTGTACTCAGAAATTTTCCATTTTAAGGAAAAAAACAATTTAACAAGATAAAAATCGTAAGAGAAAAACAATTTCCCACAGCCTCTTTTGCATAATTAGGAACTAAGTTAAAATATAGTGATAATCAGACTTTAAAGAAGAAGTCCAGCCCTGGCTGGTGGCTCAGTGGATAGGCACTGGCCTGTGAACCCAAAGGTTGCTGGTTCAATTCCCAGTCAGGACACATAACCAGGTTGCAAGCCAGGCCTCCAGCCAGGTCTGTAGCTGGAGGCAGGTAAAAGACAACCATACATTGATGTTTCTCTCCCTCTCTGCCTCCCTCCTTTCCCCTCTCTCTAAAAATAATAAATAAAATCTTTAAAAAAATTCAAAACTTTGAAACCTTTATTTATTTAAGGACATGAACCACTGTTCACTTTTCCCAAGTGGTACCAATGACTGCACTTAAACCATCAGGGTGTTTGTTCTCAATGTATTCCAATAAACAACAAGATTGGGCCAATCTTTTTTTTTTTCTAATCCAAGTAGGTTAATCAATGGCATTTTGATATTTTTCCACCCAGTTTTCCTTTGACTTTGTGAGTGACTGATTGAAATAAATGTATCTGCAATTACTCTAAAATGTTGGCCTATTTTTTTTAGTATATTTTGGCATTCCAAATAAATACACTTTTAAAAGAAATAAATTTTATCTAAATTAAAACAAAATTTAAAATAGATACTATAAATTTCCAAAGTAATATAATGTGCTAAAACACTTTCAATTTATTTCATGGTGTCCACATACAATTTGGTTCTTATTATTATCCCCAAGGAAAAAGAATCAAATGAACAAAGGCCCTAACTCATACAATTCAAAATTCAAAATTAAACTATAATTAATGTCATTATTATTTCCATATAAATATCTGCCCATTGCAGGGATCATCATGAAATATTAGTAAATAAAATAATATTTACAGAGGACTGCCTTGATGATACTCATGTTAATAGATCTTTCCATAGTTTAAGGCAGAGCCTATAAGGTACTAATTAAAGAGCATTATCAATGACACATCATCATGAACAACAATGTGAAAATTGACTAGGAGAGGGGGATGGGATGGGCAGAAGAGACAAAGGGGGAAAAATAGGGACAACTGTAATAGAAGAACAATAAAGAAATCTTAAAAATATTTTTTGAATGAAGTGGATTTATTTTGTACTGCACCACCATTCTGCTGCCTGTGAGTGATGTGTATGCATTTTTTTTTTTTTTTTTGATATACAATAAGGAGGATTTTAGAAGAAAGTTAGATGATGCTGAAGAAATGGAACAAGATTATCTTGAAGAATGAGCCTAGAATTGATCTATAAAAACCTTCTCTTCTTTTTTTTGTTTTTAATACAGTTTTTTAAAAATCATAATGAATATTATAATATGCCTTAATTCCATTGTGGGTAAGTAGTAGAATAGCAAGACCCTTTATTTGCCTGAATCTTGGAAAATATATTAGCAGATTAGAAAAAGCTATCTGATATAGATTGAGACTCTCATACCATAATAACAAATAAAAACTTTTCTTTAGTAAAAATAGAAATGATATGGATATGGATAGATGTGATATAGAATATGATAGGTTTTAGGAAATGTGATAAATGGGAAAAATTGAGAACACACTGCTGGACAATTGGACTGAACAGAAATATATTCCATGAGGTAGGGCAGATTTCCAGTTTTAATCTACATTTCTCTCAATCTACTTTAGAAAATACTTGCTCTATATTTCATCTAGAATATAAATTGTCTAAGGTTGCCAGATAACAGCAATTAAGAATACAAATGTCTGAATATTGCATGAAAAATACACTAAAAAAATTGCTATCTGAACTTCAAAGTAATTGGTGTCTAGTAGTTCATTTAGCACCCTCTAACACGATCAGATACAATTTTAGAGAAATGTATTTATCAATCTATGTCTATGGTGATGTTACCTTTTTAAAAATGTTTATTTTTTTATTCCTCACTTAGATAAGGCATTTGGTTTAGACAAAAGAAGATAAAATTGTTCCAAGTGAGGTCTTCTGGAACTGCTTATATTGTGGATGGGAGCAGGGAATCATGAGGACAAGAATGAAATAAGGGAGGTATTTCTCCCATTCTCTGTGCTGTCAATTTAATCAAATAAATAGGACCAGTGCCTCAGGTGCTTGCTGACAGGCTTAATCAGGCAGAACCCAAAATAATGTGCAACTTCTTATTTTCATGCAATTAACAAAGAAAGAAAGTCTAGCCCCAAACCCCAAGAAAAGTCATATGATTTATATAGTTGACACCTTTTCACATGCTCCTGGTGCTTTTTTTTACTAAGGTTGTAGTAGTGACCATGAGCTTTTGTTCTCAGTGATGACCTGTGGTTGCTTCAGATCAATTGTCACCTACTGGGCCAATTTCTGTAAGACCTGTCCTGCATATTCATAAGACAAGAGAAAATTCTTCTCACATAATTGCAAAAGACAATACCAGAACATTTTTACGTATATTTTATTGGTTATGCTGTTACTGTTGTTCCAATTTCTTTTCCCTTTATCTTCCTCCATCCAGCACCCCCTTTCCTTCTAGCTATCCCACCTCCTTAACTCATGCCCATGGGTCGTGCATGTAAGTTCTTTGGCTTCACCCTTTCCTGTATTATTCATAACTTCCCCCTTTCTATTTCGTATCGACCAATTATGCTTCTTAATCCCTGCACCATTTCCCCATTTCTGATTGTTTGCTTAGTTTGTTTTTGTTTTTATTTTTTTAAGTTCTGTTGTTGATAGTTGTGAGTTTATTGTCTTTTTGATGTTCAGACTTTTGATCCTCTTTTTCTTAAATAAATCCCTTTAATATCACATATAATAAGGGCTTGGTGATGATGAGCTCCTTTAGCTTTACCTTGTCTGGAAAGCACTTTTTATCTGCTCTTCCACTGTAAATGATAGCTTTGCTAGATAGAGTAACCTTGGTTATAGGTCCCTGCTGTTCATCACTTTGAATACTTCTTGCCAGTCCCTTCTTGCCTGAAAAGTTTCTTTTGAGAAATCAGCTGACAGTCTTTTAGATAGCCCTTTGTAGGTAACCCTCTTCACTTGCTGCTTTTACCATTCTCTCTTTATCTTTAACCTTTGGTGTTTTAATTATGATGTGTCTTGGTGTGGTCATCTTTGGGTCTAGCTTGTTTGGGGCTATTGTGCTTCTTGAACTTGTATGTCTATTTCCTTAGCCAAATATGGGAAGGTGGCCTTCATTATTTTTTCATTGGAAATGGAAAGTTTCCAATTTCTTGCTCTTCCTCTTCTTCTGGCACCCCTATAATTTAGATGCTGGTACATTTAAAGAGATTACTAAGCCTCCCCTCATTTTTTTTCAGCTCATGTTTCTTCATTCTGCATTGGTTGTTTATTTCTTGAATGAATGTTCCAAATCATTGATTTGAATGAACCCTGTCTTCCTTCCCTTCACCATTGGTTTCATATGGATTTTCCTTAGTTCCACTTAGCATAGCCTTCACTTCTTCCCTTCTGCATTTGCTGTACTCAAGCATATCTATCAGGTCTGTGAGCATCTTTATCACCAGGGTTTTGAACTCTGCATCTGTTAGGTTGGCTACCTCCTCATTACTTAGTTCTCCCACTGGAACCTTGATTTGTTCCCTCTTTTGGGTCATACTTCTCTGTCTCTGTCTCTGTCTCTTGACAGGCTCCTGTGTTTGTCTCTGTGTCTTGGGTAGAGCTGCCACACCTGTTATGTTGTAAGGGGCAGAGCCTTAGGTCAGTGCTGGGTAACTGACCTAAGGCTCTGTTGGTGATAAGCATCACCATGTTGTGATGCTGTATGTGGGGGAGCGATCTGAGAGAAAACAATGCTGCTTGCTCAGTACTTACCCCTTTTCCAGGCACTTCTCTCACTTTCTGTATGAGACTGGCACCTCTCTAGCTGTTGTCCTGGATGCGGTTTTCAGAGTGGATGGGTCTGAGGATGTTCCAGGACTGTGAAGGCCTCTAAACATACAGTGTCTGTTGAGAGACCAGCATTTTCTTTCTCTGCTCCACTGGTTTTCACACCCTGAAGCAGAGGCTTATTTTTCCCTGCTGCTGTAACTGTGAGCTGAGTGGTCTGGTGTGGTGATGGGACCACTTTCCAGGTGTTCTTCCCAACTTTTTAAAATGTATGACTGCACTTTCCTCTGGCCAGCCACAGCCTCTCTCTCTGCCACCACCGCCACCTCCACATGTGTCCTCTCCTTCCCAGCTCTGCTCCTCATACCTATCTGGATGAATATTTCTTCTTCATATCTTTGTTTGTTGGACTTCCATGCAGCTCAATTTTCTGGAATTTCTGGTTGTCTCCAGTTTTGAAGTAGTAATATTCCTTCTTAGTTGTAGAGGGAAATAGCATGTCTACCTGTGCTTTTATTTTGGACAGCAGTCACCAGTATATTAGAAAGGATAATGTCAAGGGAAGATCCAATATATATACATTTTTGTACTATTCTTTTTTAAATTTAATTTTATTGTTGTATTATATTCATCCTATTTTCCCTCTCTGTTCTCCCCTTCCCCATCCTTCCCAAGTCCCCACACTGTCAATCCCAAATGTTGTCCATGGGTCATCCATGTCTATAGGTCATCCATGTCAGTTCCTTGACTAAGCTGTTCTCCTTCTTTGCCTCCTCCTTCCCACTCTCACCTTCCCCTCCCCTCTGCACACTGAAAGACTATTCCTTATATTCATGTCTCTGGTTCTGTTTTGTTTGTTTGTTTGTTTGTTTTGGTCATTAGTCTCCTGTATTGGGTGAGATCATCTGTTATTTTTCTTTCACTTACTGGCTTATTAAGCATAACACTCTCCAGTTCCATTCATGTTGTTGCAAAGGGTAGAAGTTCTTCTTTCTTTCTGCTATACAATAGTCCATTGTGTAAATGTACCAATGTTTTTTGATCCATTCATCCACTGATAGGCAGTTGGGCTGTTTCCAGCACTTGGCTATTGGAAATAGCACTTTTATGAACATAGGGGTACATAGGTTCTTCTGAATTGGTGTTTCAGGGTATAATCCTAGCAGTGGAATCACTGGGTCAGAAGGCAGTTCCATTTTTAGTTTTTTGAAGAAATTCCATACTGTTTTCCATAGGGGCTGCACCAGCCTGCATTCCCACCAACAGTGCACTGGGGTTCCCTTTTCTCCACATCCTCTCCAGCACTTGTAGTTTGTTGATTGTTAATGCCATTCTGACAGGTATGTGGTGGTATCTCAGTGTGGTTTTTTATTTTCATCTCTGATGGTTAGTGTTGTTGACCATTCTTTGTTTTGTTTTTGTTTTTTTTTTTAAAGATTTTATTTCATTATTTTTAAACAGGTTTTTTTTTTTTTTTTTTTTTTTTTTTTTTTTTTTTTTTTTTTTTTTTTTTTTTTTTTTTTTTTTTTTTTTTTTTTTTTTTTTTTTTTTTTTTTTTTT
>PVIW01009570.1:0-34460 GCA_004026585.1 Noctilio leporinus | reverse complement strand
CAGGCCAGCGCTTTATCCACTGTGCCACCAGCCAGGGCTATTTCATTATTTTTAGAAGGAGTGGAAGGGAGAGAGGCAGAGATGGAAAGAGACATCAATGTATGGTTGCTTTTCACCTGCCTCCAGCCACAGAGCTGACTGGAGACCTGGATTGCAACCCGGTTATGTGCCCTGGCTGGGGAATCGAACCTGCGACCTTTGGGTTCGCAGGCCAGCACCTTATCCACTGTGCTTTCAGTCATTCTTTCATACTCCTTTCGGCCCTTTGTATGTCCTCCTCAGAGAGGTGTCTGTTCAGTTCCTTTGCCCATTTTATATTGGGTTGTCTGCCTCCCTGGTATTGAGTCACCTAAGTTCTTTATATATTTTGGAGATCAATCCCTTGTCTGAGATATCATTGGCAAATATGATTTCCCATACAGTTGGTTCCCTTTTAATTTTGATGGTGTTTTCTTTAGCTGAATAGAAACTTTTCAGATTGATATAGTCCCATTTGTTTATTTGTTCCTTTATTTCCTTTGCCCTTGTAGAAGTATCAGTGAAAATATTTCTGCATAGGATATCTGATATTTTACTTCCTATGTTTTTCTCTAGTACTTTTATGGTGTCATAGCTTATGTTTAAGTCTTTTATCCATTTTGAGTTTATTCTGGTGTATAGTGTAAGTTGCTGGTCTAGTTTCATTTTTTTGCATGTCCCTGTCCAGTTCTCCAACACCACTTATAGAAGAGATTATTTTCACTTCATTTTATGTTCCTTCCCACTTTGTCAAATCTTAATTGACAATAAAGTCCTGGGTTAATTTCTGGGCTCTCTATTCTGTTCCACTGATCTATTATATGTCTATTCTTTTTTTTTTTTGAAATATCTTTTTTTTTATTCAAATACCATTTTGATCACTCATGGTCCAAGAACATTCAAATATTAAACCAAAATGAAACAGATGTTAAAGACTGGTCTTCAAACATTATAGCCAATGATGCCACGCTTGCCTATGATCTCGCCGATGTAAAACCACATCCACACCTCAGTGGCCACCAAACCATTCAGCAGAGCTTCCTTAACTGTGAGTTGTTTGAAGCTACCAGTTCGAGCACTATTGACTATTATTTTCAAGCTCTGAATAGCTGTTGGGATCTCAGCAGGGATTGGAGGAATCAGCTCAACCTTGGCATAGTGCCAAAATGTGGCCAACCGAGGTTTGGAGTAAGTCACAGTAGCATTTACCAGTGCTGGGGCCTTCTCAGCTAGGTTACGGAGAAATTGAGCCATGGCTACAGAATGGAAATTCTATGGCACCACCAGCCAGCTGAAAGTAGTCTATTCTTATGCCAGTACCAGAGTGTTTTGATTACAGTGGCCTTGTAGTGTAGTTTGATGTCCGGTATTGTGATTCCTTCTACCTTGCTCTTCTTTCTCAAGATTGCTGTGGCTATTCATGGTCATTTTTGGCTCCATATAAATTTTTGAAGTATTTTTTCTATATCTTTGAAATATGTCATTGGTATTTTAATTGGTATTGCATTGAATCTGTAGATTGCTTTGGGTAGTATGGACATTTTAATGATGTTAATTCTTCCCATTCATAAACATATATGCTTCCATTTATTTGTATCTTCTTTAATTTCTTTTTCTGAGTTTCGTTGGTTAAGTTTATTCCTTAGTACTTTATTTTTCTTGTTACTCTGGTAAATGGGATTTGTTTTATCTTTGATGTTTCATTGTCGGAATACAAAAATGCCTTTGATTTATGAATATTGACTTTATATCCAGCTATTATGTTTGATTTGTTTATTAGGTCAAGTAGCTTTTTGGTGGAGTTTATCAGATTTTCTATGTACACTATCATGTCATCTGCAAATAATGACAGTTTTACTTTCTCCTTTCCAATTTAGATGCCTTTGATTCCTTTGTCTTGTCTGATCACTATGGTTAGAACTCCCAAAATGATGTTGAACCAAAGTGGAGAGAGTAGGCAGCCTTGTCTTGTTCCTGATCTTAGGGGGAAAGCTTTTAGTTTTTGTCTGTTGAATATGATGTTGGCTGTAGGTTTCTCATATATGGCCTTTATTATGTTGAGCTTTGCTCCCTCTGTTCCTATTTTGCTGAACATTTTTATCATAAGTGGTTGCTGTACTTTATTAAATGCTTTTTAGTATCAATTGATATGATCATATGGTTTTTGTCTTTCATTTTATTTATGTGGTGTATTATGTTTATTAATTTATGAATGTTGTACCATCCTTGCATCCTTGGGATGAATCCCACTTGATCATGGTGTATGATCTTTTTAATATTTTGCTGGATCCAGTTGGCCAATATTTTGTTGGGAATTTTAGCATCTATGTTCATCAGCAATATTGGCCTGTAGTTTTCTTAGCTGTGTCTTGACCTGGTTTTAGAATTAGAATAATACTAGACCCATAGAAAGAGTTTAGGAGTCTTCCCTCTTCTTGGATTTTTTGGATTAGGTTGAGAAGGATAGGAGTTAGTTCTCTAAATGTTTGTGAAAATTCACCTGTGTAGCTATCTGGTCTGGGGCTCTTGTGCATTGGAATATTTTTATTATTGCTTCAATTTCACTTGTTATTGGTCTATTCAGGCTTTCTGCTTCATCTGGATTCAGTTTTAGTATACTCCACATTTCCAGAAATTTATCCATTTCACCCAGGTTGCGAATTTTTTGTCATATAATTGTATGTAGTAATTTCTTACTATCCTTTGTATTTCTGAGGTATCAGTTGTGATTTCTCCTCTGTTGATTCTGATTTTTTTTATTTGGGTACTCTTTATTTTTTTCTTGATGAGTCTGGTTAAAGGCTTGTCAGTTTTGTTTAATTTTTCAAAGAACCAGCTCCTAGACTTGTTGATACTTCAAATTGTAGTTTTAGTCTCTAAGTTATTTAAATCTGCTCTGATCATGATTATTTCCTTCCTTCTCCTTGCTCTGGGCTTTGTTTGTTTTTTTGCTCCTCTAGTTCTTGCAGCTTTATAATTAGGTTGTTTGTGTACCCTTCTTTTAACCTTTTTAGGTAGGCCTGTGTTGCTATGAATTTCCCTCTGAGGACTGCCTTTGCTGTGTCCCATAAGTTTTAGGCTGTTGTGTATTCATTTTCATTTGTTTCCAGGAACTTTTTGAGTCCTCTTTTATCTCATTGTTTACCCATTCATTACTTAATAGCATGTTATTCAGTCTCCATGAATTGGAAGGTTTTTGGTTTTCTTCCCTTGAGGTTGGTTTCTAGTTTCAAGCCATTGTGATCTGAGAAGATTCTTGGTATGATTTAAATTTTCTTGTATTTGTGGAATCTTGTCTTGTGTCCTGCTATGTGTTCTATATTTGAGCAAGTTCCATGTGCATTTGAAAAGAATGTGTATTTTGCTTCTTTGGGGTGAAAAGTTCTGTATATATTAGTTAAGTCCATTTCGTCTAGAGTGTTGTTCAATACCACAATATCCTTGGTGTTTTTGTTTGTTTGTTTGGAAGATCTATCTATTTTTGATAATGGGGTATTAATATATTCATTTTTATCTTAAAAAGTTATTGATTCCATGAATCTTTAAAATTTATTTATTATTTTGTTTTTAAATGGAGGCAGAATCTTAAAATTTCCTGAAAGCTTGAGATTTTCAGATGCTGTGTAAGAAAGTGTTTCTCTGTTACAAGAAACTCATTTTGCTTCAATAGGAGTGTTGGAGTAAATGGCTGAGAATAAAGCTTTCTTGCATCAGAAAAAAATCAATTCATTGTAAATAAGTTTATAATAAAGTACATTCATTTCCAACTGAAAAAGTATGCCTCTTCTGACAATAGTTTATACTTAGATAATTATTTTTGTTTTCAAATAATTTCATTGTCTTTTTTATATTAGATTGACTATTATATAGAGTGCTATTTTACTACAAAAAAAGACATAACCATAAAATTATTGTGGAAAATATTCTCACATATATCATATCTTAGTTTTCTATTGATTATTCAATTATCTATTTGCTCATTTAGAAAGCATGTTGTCCAGTAGGATTGTCAGTCAAGAATGAAGTCACCTCTCCTTTTATGTGATTGGAAAAGTAAGACAAGAATGACCTATCTGTAGACCCAGGAATTAAGTATAGCCTCAAATGCCTTTACATTTGTCTCCCATTAGTTGGTCTGTACCAATTTGTTTGAACTATCTTTCAAAATTTAATATCATAAAAAATTTATAAAAGAATCAAGATATTCATCTTCTTTTGAATAATCAGGATATGCTGTAAATCTAAGCCAGATTGTACATAGATAAACTCCTGGAGCTAGCAGCATCTACACACTATAGATGTAGCTCTATCTTGTTGTTTCCTCAGTTTTTTTTATTATTGAAGGTCTCTCCTCTGTGTCTAGTATGCTGGTGTCTAAACATTACACTATAATGAGAGCTTTCCCCATCAAGTCCCACATAGTGAGAAATTATCCCAAAATAGTCTTAAACTTCAAAGAAAACCTAGAAAATATTCTTTACCTGGTGGAAAATCAGCATATTCACCTGATAGTAACCTAATTAACACATAGCCATGTAAGAGGGAGAAAAAGTTGAGGGATTTTTAATAGAGCTTCATAGTATCATCAGAATACATTTGACATGATTTAAAATTTGTGGACAGCAATTGTTTTTTATTTTTATCCTTTTTAGGTTGGGAGGGTTGTCTTCTCTGAATAGAAACCTCTAAATTACAGTTTTTTTATTGTGTGGGAACATCAGTATTGGTATAGACTCAAAGAGAGTGTGTACAAGGTCTGTCTTGAAAAAGTCCAACCATTGTTAATATAATGAGAAAGGATTGCATGATATCGCTGTAACCTGGCAGCTAAGGAGAGTGGACTGGAATGCTCATACATGACCAATAACAACTTCATTGTACCAGTCAGTGGGGTTGAGAAACTTCATTGAATGAGCATGTATACTGTGTGACCATCATATTCAAAATAATGGAGCAAGTAGAGCAACAAATATGCATCAAATTTTGCATTAAGCTTGAACATTGCTCTGCAGAATTTGGGTGATTCAGAAGGATGCAGCTATGGGCAACTGATGATTGGCAGCTATATCATAACAAAATGCCCACTCATGCATTATGTCTCATGCAGTGTTTTTGGCAAAACATCAAATCACCCAGGTGACTCATCCCCACTAATACTGATTTGGTGCCCTGTGACTTCTGGCTTTTCCCAAAACTAAAATCACCTTTGAAAGGGAAGATATTTCAGACTGTCAATGAGCTTCAGGAAAGCATGATAGGGCAGCTGATGGTAATTGGGAGAACTGTATAAAATCCCAAGGTACACACCTTTAAGGGGATTGAAGCATTATTGTCCTATGTACAATATTTCTTGTATCTTGTGTTTTCTTTAATCAATATCTCTATTTTTCATATTACATGGATGGATATATTCTGGACAGACCTTGCACATGTTTTATCTATCCTGACACAGATAGCTTATTTCTTCCTCATTTCTTATATTCACCCTGCAATATGAATAGAGTAATTGTCACAATGCAGTTATCTTTTTTTGTATCTTTTTTACCAGAGAAAAAGTGCACTCTACTGAGACAGATTCAGTTAAGTCACTCTTACTTCGTATTATACATCATTCTGTTTAGGCTGCGTAACAATCCTGTTGACACTTTGCTCATAGATGACCTCTTTCAAAGCTAATTCCTATTCAGTTGTACACTGTAAGTAAATCACAAGGTGAAGTGTAATATGAACAATTTATCTTTTTAAGGATCCAGAATATCAATGTGAAGGAAAAATAAAACTGACATGAACTTCATAATGTTATAAAATAAGAATCATTTAAACCACAACATCTATTTGTTCGATAGATTTATACTTGACATCCATTTCCCTGGCAATGGCAAGTGTCATGAAAAAAAAAATTGTTTTAAGATTTTTCAAATAGATTTAGATCTTATGTCTGAAAAGCTAAAAAAGAAATATTATTATTATTATTATTAATTGTGCCTAGGGGTTTGCCTGAAAAGTTAAAGGGTGATATTTAAGTAACGATGTGAAAAATGTGAGGGAATGTGCCAAATGTGTGTCTTTGGAAGGGTGGTCAAGTTCAGGGAAAGAACATGTGTCAAATTGTTGAAAGAAGAACATGTTTGGACTGGTACAATTGAAAAATGGAGGTAAGTGTGGCAAGTCTGCAAAATATGGTCAAGAAGAAATTAGTTTAGAAAGAAGTTAGAGAAGCAAAGGATGACAAACCTGGTAGACTATCATAAAGACTGCTTTTGAGTTAGAGGAGGGATGTCAATGAAGGACTTTGAACAGAGAAGTGTGACAAAATCTGACTAAAGTTTTATCTTTTCCTGGAGTCTAGTCTTTTCTCTGCTCTACTGAATTGTATTCTAATACAATGGGTTCATCTGTCGTTTTTCTCCATGCAAGCTTTTTAAGGACCAGGACCATTAATTATTCATCTTTGAATCTACAGAGTAGTATACTCCCTGGATTAAAATAGGTCTTCAGTAATTGTTTGCTGAAGAAAATTGCAGAAAGAAGAATATTTCAGTCCTAAATTAGTAAACTGAGTGCAATAGAAAGGGCTGTGTTCTAAAATTTAGTAGATCTAGGTTTTTTCCTTTTTCTTTTTCTTCTTTCTCAGAAACTCTGACTTTGTGACTTCAGGAAAGTTCTATAATTATTTATTCATTCATCAAAACATTTTGATTCAATTCTATGAACAAAGGATGTCGTATCCTAAATGATCTGTGTCTTAGTTTTCTTATTTCACAGTGAGAACTGTGCCTACCTATAAAGTCCTATTTCCTTTCAAGATATCAAGTTCTGAATTAAGGGTATTGTGAAGCTCAAGTAATTTTTGGTTTATCTCACTTTAATGGACTATTTCCCAGGTATATGTTAATGAAGTTGAAGACTAGAAACTAGCTTTCAATTATTAAATCTTTAGGCCTATTATAAAACTTTACAATGCCTCCTCCAGTTTGACATTGCTAATAATCTTGCATCTACTTTTCCCCTTGATATTCTTATATTGTCTAATTCATAAAAATTAATAAAGCATATACTACATATAAACCTTTTCATTTTAATATGAAGGACATAGGGACATTTTAAACATATGCAATTAATTCAGCTGCATAAAAGCAACTATATTAGTTACCATCAGATATGCTGTAATATTAATTCAGCCACTAATTATTGAAATATGTATTAAATATTCATGTTCCATTAATAATGTATCATAAAATACATCATAGGAAGGAATATATGATATATTTATTATGGCATCTGGGAGGATTATCTTGAGGCTACAGACTAATTTAAAATATCATTCTTGAAAACAGTGATATATTCTATTCATGACCTACTTTTACTTGGCTCTTCTGAAAATTTCCTACACTATTTTTAGTGCCTTGAGGGATTAAGGCAGGATTTAAACTAAGATAATTTCTCCATAATCATTGCACATTATGGCAGCATGTAGAAATAATAATAAAATTTAGTATTTCCTTTTTTTAGTGGAGGAAAAGAATAAGCTATCTGTTATTGCCCATTCCAGACTGGGAAGCCTCCCTGTAATTTGTTTTTGATTTCAGCAATGAAAAATAAATGTATCATTTATTTTAGTGTAATATGAACATGTATCATTTATTTTACTTAAAGAATTTTCAGTAATACACTATTACTTGGAACAATAGGGTTTGGTGGTGTCCCTGAAACTCTGTGGCTTTTATTATAATGACATGTCAAGGTAATGTCTACAACATTGTTGACTTCATCATCAGTTGAAAGTAATTTCTTATGCTAAAGACATGGCAGCTTTAGGAAACCAGGTAATTGTATGTATTTGAAAATGTTCTTCATTATCCTGATGATTACATATTGCTTAAACATTTTTATATTGTATAACAAGAATTCCTTCATTTTATTATTATATTAACAATATATTATTAATGTATTAACAATAACTATTTTGCCTATCATTTTTTACCTTGGTCTTCATGGGTTATTTTTCCTCATCCCATTTAATGTATCTTACTCTATTGCTGGTATAATTGAGCTCCCGGGACCTACCTGTCAACAACTGATCTTTGATTTCACTCTGAACTACAGTCTAATGCTTATGCTTTCAGGGTATGTACCCTGATCTAGCTGTTTTTGAAAACCTTGAAAAACTCTGACCTGGAGCCAATGTCTATTTTTAAGCTCCTTTTAACTAACCAAATAATTAGTTTTTCATCTTTTTTTGCTTTGTCTCATCTCTCCAGTAGTTAATGACATGACTATATATGTTTATCTCAATTGTGAAAGATACACTTCTTTTGCTTTTGTCTCTATCCTTGCCTTTATTAATAAAATCATCATATCCCATAAGGCAAAATGCAGTACTTTAGCTGCATTAGAATCATCTAGGAACTTTATAGAAATATAGATTTTCAGATCCCATCTCAGAACTATTGAATCAAAAACTCTAGAGTGAGGCCCAGAATCCTTAAGCTTTCCATGTAATCCCATTAATACCAAAGTTTGAGTTATAGCCATTAGGATTTTTGTGTCCTCTACCCTACCATTTTGAATTTATTCTTCCAACTCCATTTGGTTTGGCTTTGGTTTTGGTTTCTCCATTTACATATGATCCGATTTGAATTTGCTATCCTGCATCCAAGTAGTGTTCTTACCTTTAACACCACTATGGGATTCTTTGCCACCAAATATTGTTGATAGTGAACATTCTTCACTATACTAGTCTGCCAGTGAACATGACATTAAAGTAAGTTTTTTCCTAGGACCTTAGATGAACTCTAATGGTACAGCTTTTAGTCTTTCTCAGGAAAGACATTCCTTATTTATATACTCCCCCTTTAAGTTTTTAGCCCCAGAGGCAAAAAAAAAAAAAAAAAAAAAAAATCCAGAGTATAATGTATCTTGCAATCAGATTTAATCTATTAGATTCCAATAAAGAAGTCATTGCAATTCCTTTTTCTCCAAAGAAAATTTTCACTTAGCTCTCTACCTATATCAGTCCTAAGTTCACCACAATTTTAGGACTTGTGCTGTTAATACAGTAACATAGCTTTACTGACATATGTGGGAAATGTATTTTTATCTCATTTTAATTTCATATTGGCTATTTCATATAATTATTGAAACACATTAGTGACAGAATTATAGCTCTGTTTTGTCTTCACATGAATGAAGATGGATTTCATAATGTGTAATAATGACTGATAGAGATGGTTATGCTAAACTTGGGGATTTTCATTATAAAACATTCCAATTCTATAAAATTATAAGCCATGCCGCTTATAACATACTTCATATTATATTCTTCACATACTGATTTTTTAACTCCTGAAAAGAAACATCCCCCCAAAAGCAGCTGTTCATTATAACTGAACATGCCCAATTTACTGCTTTTATCACCATCACAAGATTTTCAGAAATAATTATTTGTATTCTTAGTTTTATTTTCTTTTAACTTTTAAAAAGGCATATGTGCCTTGATTGGTGTGGCTCAATTCATAAGGCATTGTCCTGCAAAGTGAAATGTTGCCAGTTTGATTCCTGGTCAGGGCGTAAGCCTGGGTTGCAGGCTCCCTGACAGAGAGCATTTATGAGAGGCGAGCAATTGATGTTTGATGTCACTCTTTCCCTCTCCCTCCCTCTGTTCCTTTCTCTCTAAAAATAAAAATAAATAAAATCCTTTTAAAATTCCATGTGTTACTATATTTAATAAGTATAAAGATAGCCAAATACTATTTCCACTTTAATTAGTTTATTTTCAAATATTATGTGAAATCATTGCAATTATGTATCTATAGATGTTATGTAAAATATAGTTTAAAATGTTTTATCCAACTTGTCAAAAAGGTTCTAATAACATAAATCTCCCTCTAGTTCTAATGCAATATTTAGTCCAATTAAGTAAATGTTTATTTAGCATACAATCCATTTAAAAGGTATTACTGAATGATTACACTTAGCAAATTTTTTAAAATTATGAAATAGGAAAATCAAAAGGAGGGATTTTTAGGAGCTTATTCAGCAAAAGAGTTACAGAAATTTACTATGAAGCTTCTCTGATTCCATTAGCCCTTTATTTATATGTAGTACCTACTTTAGCTTAACCATGCTTGTAGTAAATGACCATTTGTTAATGATTAGTTACTCAGTTTTGTTTTTTTTAAGGAAAACTGTTCCTCTGAATGTTGTATATGTAGAAAAAGTTGGAATTGCAATAGCAATAGAAAAAGTATTTAAAAAAAATATCCTAACAGATGTCTTCATCTCATATATTATAGAAACATACAACTTCCAAATGATCAGAAAGCTTTTCTTTTGGGAAATATTTCTTAAGTTATTTCATATAGTAGATTAGTTGTTGCTTTGTGTCCTAAATTATATATTTGTTCTAGCCATGTACTCTTTTATGACTAGGAAAGTTGATACTTCCACACAAATTAATATACATGGGCAGTATCAGAAACAAAAATTATCATTGTTATGTCCTATTCAATAACTGGAACAATTTTAATCAGACTTAGAAAACTCAGATAGATATTCAGATGGATAGCTAAGTGATAAAATGTGTGGAGCTCCCTACCCAATCTCAAATGCCACTTTCAGAGAAATAAAAAGATTTGTACTTGGCGTATTTTACAAAATGATATGAAAGACAAAATCATTAATCCTGCCTCTTAGTCTTTGGGAAACTGTTTTCTAGTAAGTTTAATTATTAGCCTGCTGAATTCTTTTCTTATATGAAATAGACTGAGTAATCATCTTTAGAATTAATTTTAACAATTTCAAAGCAGTATACATGCCAAAATATTAATTTACATGTCAATATAGTACTCTCATGCCTAAAACTATCACCCTTCTATGTGAATAAATTTCATTATGTCAATTTATAATTGTTAAGGATTTACACATTACAAGGTTTTGTTCATCCCCTGGCTGGTGTGGCTCAGTGGACTGAGCACCAGCCTGCGAACCAAAGGGTCGCTGCTTTGATTGCCTGTCAGGGCACATACCCGGGTTGTGGGCCAGGTTCCCAGTTGAGGGTGTGTGAGAGCAACCACACATTGATGTTCTTCTCCCTCTCTTACTCTCTCCCTTCCTCTCTCTCTAAAAACAAATAAATGAAATCTTAAAAAAACTAAAATGACTTTGTTCTTTTTGTTGTGGGATATACAAATACAAACAAAAAATATTGGTAAGCCTCAATAAACTTTCAAATTATGGGAAAATGTATAGTGTGATGTTATACAAATAATAGAAATTTTAAGTAGAATGTAATATATATCATTAAGAAAAACATGTGTAGCCCTGGCTGGTGGCACAATGGATAAGGTGCTGACCTGCAAACCCAAAGGTTGCTTGTTTGATTCCCCAGTCAGGGCACATAACCAGGTTGCAAGCCAGGTCTCCAGCCAGGTCCATGGCTGGAGGCAGGTGAAAGTCAACCATACATTGATGTCTCTCTCCCTCTCTGCCTCTCTCCCTTCCCCTCTCTCTAAAAATTAGAAATAAAATCTTAAAAAAAAAAATGTATAGGCTGTTCAGTAGGTTGAAAAGGAAAGCATAGTTCCCTCTTCCAGAAATTTTGCCTTTCATAGGAAAAAAAATAGCATTTAGAATATTGAGGAAGAGTCATTCCAATAATAAATGCTAAAGAGTATGAGTATGTTTTATGATTTTCATGATGGTACTAAATAAAAGATTTTGAGAAGTCATCTCCAGATATGCTGATTCAGAAATTCTGGGCTAGAGCCCAGGAATCAGTCATTTGCGATTCAGATCAAATGGCCTTTTGAAATTATGGAATTGCTTTAGATTTGACATTATCAGGCCTTTTTCCCCTTTCATTTATCTAAATTAACCTAAACATCTTTAAATAAATGATAGTTTCTGTCATATTTTTCTTTCTTTTGGTTAACTCAGCCAGAATCTGCTTCTGTCGCTTTTGCTTTAGGATGTAGGATATACAATTTCTGAATCAATCTGGCTCTTTAAGCCTATTTTTTTATGTAAATAAACTTTTTAAAAATTAATTCATTGTTCTATTACAGATGTCCCATTTTCCCCCCATTGCTCCCCTCTGCCCTGCCCACCTTGTACATATAAATCTTTATGAATTCTTAGCAAGCTCATATACAAGCTGGGGAAACATAGGTTTATAGTTTTGAGCATGCAAAATGCAGAGTTTATTCTTGTATTATTTCATTATTATATGTAAACTTTATTTTCTTTAATTTTTATTGAATGTATTGGGGTGACACTGGTTAATAAAATTATATAGGTTTTAGGTGTACAATTCTATAATACGTCATCTGTATATTGTATTGTGTGTTCACTACCCAAGTCAGGCCTCCTTCCATCACCATTCATTCCCCCTCTATCCACTGCCACCTACTCCCACTCTCCTTTTCCTCTGGTCATTGCCATACTATTGTCTGTATTTATGGGTTGTTGTGGTTGTTTTTCCTTAACTCCTTTTCCTGTTTCACCCAGCCCCCAATTCCCCTCTCCTCTGCCAGCAGTAAGTCTTTCTATGTATCTATGAATTTGTTTGTTTTTGTTAGTTAAGATTTTTAGATATGAGTGAAATCACATGGTACTTGCCTTTTCTCTGACTGGCTCATTTCACTTAGCATTATACTCTCCAGGTCCATATGCGGCACCAAAAAGGTAAGATTTCCTTCTTTTTTTATAGCTGAGTAGTATTTTTTCATGTAAATGTACCACAGCTTTTTCATTCACTCACTTACTGATGGACACTTATGCTGCTTCCAAGTCTCAGCTATTGTAATTACTGCAATGAACATAGAGGTGCATATTCAAGTCTTGAATGAATGTTTCTTGTTTATTTGGATATATTCCCAGAAGTGGAATGATTGCCAGAGGAAGTAGGATTCTTCCAGGGCATCACAGGCAAAGCATTCCAGGGATATATGCACAGGAGGATTTGAGGTAGAGCGACAACATTTACTGGAGGGAAACAAAGAACTGGCGCACCATGCCTGATGTCTCAGCCAGGAGCAGGTGGCTCAGCCCGGGCTTACTGTGGAAGAAGTCTAGCGCCTGTGGCTGCAGGCCTGCACTGGACTTCACCAAGCGCAGGAGGACTAGTTTCCACAGCTGCTGTAGGATTAGCCCCCCATCCCGAGGCTCCAGCAGTCCAGCCCACAATCTGAACCCATCCAGTTTACAATCTGTGCTGCAGATCTGCCCGTCAGGCTTCCAAAGAGAAAGAGGGAATGAGATTGGGGCTTTTGTTAATCTGATTATATCTCCTAGGGTTTGGGGGAGAGAGTAAATTTACTTTCCAACAATCTAGTCTCTTTCCTGGCTCTTCACAGGCTGTGCTGGTGCTTCCCCTATCCAGTCCCTTTTCTGAATCTTCCGGGGTTTGGTGCCCTGATCTTTTGTCCCGATTTTCCCAGACTAGACTCCTCCCCATTATGGATACCACATTGGCTCCTACTATCTTTATTCAAAGTTCTGCTTCATCATCTGGCTCCTACCGTGCTTGCCTCAGCAGAGGAATGCCCCCTTGCTGTTCATTCCTACTCCTATTACTATGGGAAATTTCTGGGAAAATGTGCTGGTTGATTTTTGGGGAGATTGTAAAACCTACTCAGAGATTAACTTTGGCTAAACTTCATCAAATTGAGCAAGTTTTGCTGCCCAGCCTTCTTTACTTTCCCGTGAATACCTAACTAGCTACCTACACTGACTGACTTGCTGGTTCATAAAGCAGTTCCAGTTTTAACTTTGTGAGTTTAACTCCGTACTGCTTTTCATAGTGGCTGTACCAGTCTACCTTTCCACAAACAGTGCACGAGGGTTCCGTTTTCTGCACATCATCACCAGCACTTGTTAGTTGATTTATTGAAGACAGCTTTCTGACAATGTGAGGTGATATCTCATGGTGGTTTTAATTTGCATCTCCCTGATAAGTGAGCTTTTAATAAGTCTATTGGGCAGCTATATGTTCTCTTTGGAGACGTGTCAAGTCCTTTGCCCATTTTTTAAAAAAATTTTATTTACTTTTTTTTTTTTTTGAGAGAGAGGGGAAGGGAGAGAGGCAGAGAGGGAGAGAGACATCAATGTATGGTTGCCTTTTACTTGCTTCCAGCTACAGACCTGGCTGGGGACCTGGCTTGCAACCTGATTATGTGCCCTGGCTAGGAAATTGAACCAGCGACATTTGGTGTTGTCAGGATGTCTTATCCACTGTGCCACCAGCCAGGGCCATCCAGTTTTTAATAGACTTTTTTTTGGTGTTGAGTTTTATAAGTTCTTTATTAATTTTGGATATTAACCGCTTGTCAGATGTATCATTGGCAAATATGTTACATTCAGTGAGTTGACTTTTCACTTTATTGTCTAATTTTCCCAACACCATTCATTAAATATCCTGTCTTTACCCCATTGTATATTCTTGCCTCCTTTGTCAAATATGAATTAACCATAATGACATGGGTTTATTTCTGGGCTCTTTATTCTGTTTCATTAATCTAATCTTTGTGTCTATGTAAGTACAATGCTGTTTTAATTACTATAGCCTTGAAGTATAGTTTGGTATCAAGTAGAGTGATTTTTAAAAATGTATTCTTTTTTCTCAAGAATTTGTGGTTATTTAGGGTCTTATGTGTTTCTATATACATTTGTGAAAAATTTGTTCCAGTTCTCTGATATACACCATTGGGTCTATGGCCATACCACCCTGAATGTGCCCAATCTCGTCTGAAATACACCATTGGTATCTTGATAGGGATTGCATTGAATCTATAGGTTACTTGGACAGTATGAACACAGTATATATTTCCACTTATTTGTATCTTCTTTAATTCCTTTCTCCAATACCTATAAGTTTCTGAGTACAGGCAGGTCTTTTACATCCTTGGTTAGATTTATTCCTAGGTATTTTATCATTTTTGATGTAGTTGTAAATGGGATGTTTTCTTAGTTTTCCTTTGTGATAGTTCCTTGCTGGTATGTAGAAATACAACTGATTTCTGGATATTTAGTGTGCTGATACTTTACTGAATTCATTTATAAGTTTTAGTAGGTTTTTTAATGAAATATTTATGATTCTCTATATACAGCATCATGTCATCTGCAAATAATGACATTTTTATTTCTTTGTTTCTAATTTGGATGCCTTTTATTTCTTCTTCTAATCTGATTGCTTGGCTAGGGTTTTCAGTACTATGTTGAATAAGAGTGGTGAAAGCAAACAGCCCTGTCTTGTTCCTGATCTTACAGGAAACATTTGTAGGTTTTGCACATTGAGTCTGATGTTGTCTGTGGGTTTGTCATATATGATCTCTATTACTTAGAGGTATGTTCCCCTTATTCCTACTTTGCTGAGAGTTTTTATTATAAATTGTTGCTGAATTTTTATCTTATGTGTATTGTTTCTATAGATATGATCATGATGTTTTTATCCTTCAATATGTTTATGTGGTGCATCATGTCTATTGATTTGTGAATATCAGACCAAATATTTCTACTTTATTCAAAAGGCATAGGGCAGCCGAATGGATAAGAACACAAGACCCATATACATGCTATCTATGAGACACCCACCTCAGAATGAAATATACACACAGAGTAAAGTAAAGGTATTGAAAAGCATGTATTATGCAAATAAAAATGGAAAAGAGCTAGGGAGCAATACTTTTATCTTACAAAATAGACTTTTAAACAAATGTTAAAATCAAAGAGAAGAAGGAGACTACATCATGATAAAGGGAGCAATCCAAATAGATGATATAATTCTTGTAAATATTATGTACTAAACATAAGATCATTAAAATATATAAAGAAAATATTGATGGGCATAACAGAAGAGATTGACAGTAATACAGTCCCAATAGGTCATTTTAATACCCTGTTATTAGATCTTCCAGAAAATCAACAAGGAAACTGCAACCATAAATGACATGCTAGATCAGTTATATTTAATTGTTATCTTCAGAGCATTTCACCCCCAAATTATTTGTAAACCTCAAATAACAAGTCAAAATTTAGCCATTAATGTCTCTGTTTCCTTTATGTATATCACAGTACCTATTGGTTTTGTTCAGTTAAATCCCTTCAAGACCAATTTATGTGTTTGGTATATAACTTTAATTATTATGACATAGGATATTTATTCATTAAAAATTTTTTAAATATTCATTATTTTTAGAGAACAGGGGAGGGAGGGAGGAAGGGAGGAAGAAAGGGAGAGAAACATCCATGTATGATTGCCTTTCACCTACCAGCTATGGACCTGGCTGGAGACCTGGCTGGAGACCTGGCTTGCAACCTGGTTATCTGCCCTGGCTGGGAATTGAACCAGCAACCTTCGGGTTCACAGGCCTGTGCCTTATCCACTGTACCACCAGCTAGGGCTATTTATTTTGCTTTTAAAAATATGTTTTGCCTCATGAACTGGTGGAAGGGATTAGAAGCAAAGGCAAACTTTAACAGTGGTTCCTCTAAGAAAAAGTATACATTGTAAACTACTTACTGTGTTCCCAGCTCTCATTTCAGAAAATAACTTTAACAAACAGGAATTCACAAATCACTGAGCACACTTTAGAGTTGGGAACCCTTGGCAAGATAGTTTATTCTTGTTAACACCTGGATTTTCTTGGAATTATAAATAGAGCAATGAAAATATAATTCTAAAATTGTAAGAATTAGTAGAGATTACCTAATCCAAATGTACTGATTTAAAAGTTAAGACCAGTTATGACTGGTTTGGTGAGTTACTTAATAGCCTACATGTGATATTCTAGACCAACCAATCAATCAAATTTCCTGACTCTTTCTGGGACTTTACTCATATCTCCGTTTATATTCAATCAATAATATACATGGTTTAATAAAATATTTACTATGGGTAGAATAAAAACGTGAGTTTTCATTGCATGAACCCACAGGAAGAAGAGGAGGAGAAAGAGGAGAAAAGGGAAAGAAGGAAGGGAAGGGGAGAAGGGGGAGGGGAGGGAAAAAGACAACAAACAAGCAAGGAAGAAATATTTACATCTTATTATCCTAAGCAAAGAGAAGTATTGATCAAATCAATAACATTAAGTACTAAAACAAACACATTTTGGAGGATTTATTTGCATAATGAATGAAATTCTAAATTAACAAATTTGTTTCTTGGAATTATTGTTGGGTTCTCACTACCCACTGGTTGATGACGAGAGAGATTAGAAATTGTATTTCACTCTTTCCTAAGCATTGTTACACCTTCCTAGTTTATTCGACCCAATGCTTGATGATTTCTTGGTTACAACACCTTGTTGACCAGGTTCTTATCTTACCTTTCTTACTGTTGATTTCCACTGCTTATCAGCCTGTAAGAGGTGGCTTATCAGCCTATAAGATCATGGTAGCTAACCATGAGACAAAACAGGCCTCTTATCAGAGAACTGAAACTTAACAGTTTACAAAGCATTCAATAGTCAAGGTTGTGAGAGATGATGAACCTGATTGGTTCAGGATTCTTTTAACTAAAATTCCCCTTTGCAATTTCAAGGAAATAATTAGTTCCAATAAAGAAAAATATGTTATTACAATAAGTAATATTGCTGAAGGGTGTTTCTTTAATTCTGATAATAAGCTTTAGTCAAACATCATTAAATTACATGTGTATATATATACATACATACATACATATATATATATATATATATATCCTGAAAGTATGAAGCCAATGTCAATCATTCCATGATATATATATATCTGTATGCATATATCATCCTGTATGCTACATATACTTATAATTACATGTAATATATACATATAGCATTGCACATAAGTGCTCTCTCTTTAACCTAAAATAACTTCTACTTTTCTACTTAATCTTATAGCATTTAAAATAAAAATCCTAATAAACTTAAAATATTATCAAGATCCATAAGCTTTAAGAACATAAAACAGTCAAAACAGGTTTAAAGACATGTTCAAAATATCTTTATATTGCAAAATAGTCATTATTTTAGTTCACCAAGTAGCAAAATGACTTATTGTAAGGTCTTGAATGGTATCTAATCAATAGGCAAATGTTACATTATTTCTTTAGTACTTTCTTCTACTGTAGCTACTCAAAAGCCTAGCTTGTCCCTACTTTTATAGATGTTTGTATTATTTGGTGTCACTATGCCAAAAAATATTTTTGTACTGCGGCTTAAAAACTTTCAGATACATGGATTTACAAATATTTCAAAGCTCAAATATTTCATGACAATATCTTCCAACAAACCTTCCCTACTTTCTATCACTATGAAGCTTAGGGAGGATGAGTATTGCTCATATGTAACTTGAAGGTAATCTGTAGATTCACAGTAGTTCTCTTTACTCCATGCATGTATATAATAATATTCAAGCTTCATGCATATGACATTGACTTTATAGTGATTAATATTGGTTATATTGTTAACATGATGGATAATTCTATTGGTGTCAACTAAACTAGCACCTTTCCTATACACAGAGAAAAAAGAATACAAGAATTCATATATAAAGTGAATTATTTAATGTACATAATTTGAAGATTACCTCAAAATTTTCAGATTGCTATAATCATATACTTCAGAAAATATATTTCTAAATTTATTTATCAGATATTTTAAATTGATATTTTTAAAGCTGCATTTGGGAATACATGACAAGGTATCAGAAGACATGAGTTCTAGTTCCACTTTTACCATTAACTAGTTACAGTAGCTTAAGCAATTTACTTAACTCTAGGGGTTCAATTTTTTTTTTTTAATTATAAAATGAAGTAGGTTGGGATAGATTAGTGGTTTTCAATCCATTTTGAGACTTGGCAGTGGGAGGGAAGATAACCATGTTCTCAGGGGCTGGTGTAGAGGGAGAGAGATGAAATGAACTGAGAAGTGTTCTGGGCCTTCCCTTGCTCCGTCAGAGCAGGTCCATTTTATGCTGCTTTATATATTTACACACCCTGGGGAAATGTGTTTATATAAGGGTGTCTCAATTACAATTAACAGACAAATATTTTAAGACTACTGGACCAAATAGCCTAATGTTTAAGACAGCTTTGGACAATAAAAAATGTAAAATCCTATGAGCTTTCTAAAATGTTAGAAAACTGAGTATGATATAGTGAACTATGTAGTATCCTTCTGTGAAATGTTTTAGAAAAAGCTGGATGGGGAGGTGAAAGTGATGTCTAATCCATCATGCCATCATGTGCTTGAATTTTCATTATCATTTGACTTTTAGGCCAAAAAGTAATTGTCCCAAATATCTAAACAAACTCTTTGTAGTAAAATTGTATTCATATTCTGGCATCTTTATGTTTGTGACAGTCTCTTAGAAAGTCATACTTTTTAACTCTTAAGTATGATATATGTCCTGGGGATAAAAATTTAGGTAATAGACTAAATCCCCAATAGTCAAATTGAGTCAATATGGAAAGCCCTATTCAAGACGTAGGGAATGTGTTTGAAGAGTAAATATCAATGGCTGATGAGTTATTTTCTTATGGTAGTTATATTATTAGTAAACAATACAATTCTAGTTTCAGTAGCCTAAGCCCATTTATTCTAATTTTAAAATCTTTTTGGAAAAAGGAAGCTGTTAAATGGACCCTTTGGAAAGAATCAGAAATGGTTCATGAAGGAAAGGCATGCAATAAAATGGACAACAATACAAGGAATAAAATTTTAATAGAGACTATAGATAGAAGATAACAAAATGGAAAGAACTAATGCTATTGAAAAGTGTAATGTGAATATTAATATTTTTCATAGATTGACTAGAATATAGGAAATAAATCTAATGGAAATTTGCCTTACTATTCTTTCTTCATTTAGAATAGAGAGACACTAAAATACTAATTTGTTCTTACTAACAAAACATATTTTTACATAAAAACAGCAACTAAGTTTCTTAAAGTTTTATTTTTTTATAAGGTGTTTTTTAAAAGTGCCAACACTATGGATATTTATACATTATGATAGCTACATTTAACTTGGCTTTGCATAGTTTTTATATTGTATTTTTCCATGTTAAAGAAATTAAGTTTTTCTTTTCTTTTTAAAGGTTTCATTTATTATTTTTAGAGAGAGGCAGAGAGGGAAAGGGAGACATCAATGTATGGTTGCCTTTCACCTGCCCTGAGCTACAAATCTGGCTGGAAGACCTGGCTTGCAACCTGGTTATGTGCCCTGATTGGGAATTGAAACAGTGACCTTTGGGTTTGAAGGCTGGCACTTTATCCACTGTGCCACCAGCCAGGGACAGAAATTGTGTTTTTGTAAAATAGTTTTGCCTTTAATGTATTCCTCAATCTATCATGTGTTTTCGTTGTCTTATTTCAAAATATGTTTAAAGAAATTCATCATTTATAACTTATTACAGAAGTTGTTTTTAAATATTCCCTTAACTTTGTCAGAATAATACATATTATTTCATTTTAGATTTACAGCACCAAGACAAACCATTTCTCCAGCTAAACAAAATCACATTAACATAGTTTTGTTTGTTTTTAAAACTAAAGATTACTGTATTTCTAATCCAGAATATTATTATATCCAGTATTTGGCAATCTTTGTGTTAACAGCTAATTTTATGAGTTTTTATAGATTAAAATAACTTTAAAAGACAATAACAATATGACAAAAGATAGAGTCCTTTATCCTTAACACAACAGAATTCACTATATATTTTACTTTAATTTTTTATGATGTTAATGAAAACAGAAATCGTTATCCTTTTTCCTAGGATCATATGAGTAATGAATCTGAAAAAAACACAATTTAAAATTTTATTAGTTTTATTCTTTCAGTTTATATCTAAATTTTCAGGACTCTAAAAGTAAGTCTCATGTAGGATATATTTTAGTAAGATACATTTGTGTCTAAGGTTGAATCTAATGTAATGATCTTAATATGTAAACACTTTTGTAAAGAAACCAATATAATTTTTCTTTTAATTGAGTTTTCAACCCTTATTTATAGAACTGGTTTTAGTTGTAGTAATGGAAGAGTTATTTAAAGGAATTCTAAGTATATGTTTTCATGTTAAGAAAATGAGATGACTAAATATTTAAAAATTATAAACAATATGTTTCCAGGACTCTACTATTACTAATTAATATGACATATATCATGCTCTAACATCAGTTATTTCAGTCAAATATCAGTACCAGACAGTATTTTAGATACTGAAAATATTTAGTGAACAAAACAGATTAAGTCTCTGCCCTCCCAGACTTTCTATTTTATAAATTAAAGAAACACACAATAAAATGAGTAAGATATTTCAAAATATAGTAAATAATAAAAGCATAATATGTATACCAGTAACTAATGTTCCTACATTTTTTTCATAAAAGGCAAAATAGTAATTGTGAGATAGAAAAGTATACTGCAAGAAATGTTCAAGGTTTCAATTCAGGTAGAATGTGACATTTATTTTGACCTTGAAGGAAGGATAAAATTCGGAAAGATGGCTCAGAGGTTGGAGAAAGTAAGCGAAGGTATTCCAGGTGGAAGAAAGCCCAAGAATCAGGAAACAGAGACTGGGGAGTAGGTGAGATTACTTGGACAAATCACAGGATAAGAGAACATTTCAGACGTATCTGAGTATGAGTGAGCCATCAAATGAAGTTCTATATTAAGTATTCACTTAATCCTTACACACTTATCAACCAGGCACCATTATTTCTGGTGTCCCTTGAGATTAAGGAACATGAATGCAATTATATAACTAATAATTTATGGAACTTGGGTTTAAATCCTGGTTGTTTGTTACCAAGTCTCCACAGTCTTAAAGCTTTAGTAAACTTTTAAGTTTTAACTGAGGATGAAAATGTTTTAATTATTCTTTCCAAATTAATGGGTGTCTTTTATGTGAGCATAAAATTTTAGGTTGGCAGTTCTTTTCTTTCATTCATTCTATTAAAATATAGGCTATGGGATCTTATTTCCACCATTAGGAAGTAAGTTGTCAGTCTTGATATTTCTTTGAAGGTAATGTTTCATTATTCTTTGGCTGCCTTTAAGATTTCTTCTTTATCTTTCATCATCAGCAGTTTTATGCTACCAGGTTTTCTTTGTCTTCATCCATCATAGGGCTAAAGAACTTTCCAAATCAGTGATTATTTTGTGTTATTTTGAACAATTCTCAGGCAGTACATTATAAATTATTTCTCTTATTCAATCTTCCTTCTCTTTCCTTTTTGACACTCCAATTAAACATCTATTAGTTCTTTTCATGATTTCCCTTATTTCTTACTTTCTCATGTACTTCATTCTGAATATTTACTGATGATCTTCTCTGATATAATTTCTGTTATTAAACTTGGATTAATGTAAATAATGGATTAAATTTTTAAATTTTAATTATTTTATTTTAAAACTCACCAAATGTCTATTTCTATTATAGCAGGGTTTTAGTGAAATTTCCTGTCTTTCTATGTTTTTGCATATGTCAATCACAGTTATTTAAACATATTTAATAACCACAATGTTTAGGTACTGTTTTGTTTTGTTTTGTTTTGTTTTTTCCCCATGAACTTTAGTCCTCAGCATTTCTAATTCCTTGTTCAATGCCAGACACTTTGTGCCAGACATTGGAAAACTCTACTTAATGCTAACCTCCAAACAACACTTAATTTTCTCTGGTAGGCAAATCAAGTGCAGATAGATGACATTTCAGTTGAGTGGGTTTTAGTATGACCTGGGCTGGTATTCACGTCATCTAAATTTGTGTCTTGCATTGCTAAACTTTCTTCCTTCTCTCCCTTTTTTTTGTTATTCCCTTGGTCTGATAATCTTTATCTTTTAGTAGTAGCTTAAATTTTTCATGCAAAGCAGTAATATAAAAATGGATAATTCTGATCCCGCTGCAGTACTTTCTGCAAGTTTTACATTGGCCTTATTGGATCTAGACTGGTATGCCTAAAGGTAATTACTGCTATTAATTAGTAGTATTATGTGTCGCTCAACTAACCATGTTACAGTCATTACTGCACTTGATATTCAAAATAAGCTTATGAAGTAGATAGCATTGCCACTGTATATATGAAGGCAACAGAGGCTTGGAGAGTTTAAATAAGTTACTTAGAGAAATTAAGTAGGTTAGTAGATGTGGTAGGCAGAATTATAAGATGGGCCCAAGATTTCACCTCCTAGTATATCATACTCAGTAAAATCTCCTCCCCTTAAGTACAAGACCCATGAGTATAATGGGATATTGCCACCATGGTGATATTATCTTGAAAATGAGATTTTACAGATATAACTAATGTTCCCAATCACTTGGATTTAATTTATCAAATATAAGGTTATCCTTGGTGGGCCTGACCTAATAAGGGGGGCCCATAACAGGGACAAGTTTCAGCAGCAGGTGCTCTCCTGTTGGCCTTGAAGAAGCAACTGCCATGTTGGATGTGGAAGAGGCCACATGCCCAGGATGCTGAATGGTGTCTATGCCTGATGGGAATATGAAAACTTCCATTTTATTTTCTGAATTAAGTTAAATTTCTAATTTCAGTTTTCTCTAGGTTTTATAGCTACAATGAAATTAATTTTGCTGACAGCTCGTTGAGTTTAAAAAAAGGACCTCAAGACTCAGATGAGTTAATACCTTGGTTTCAGCCTAGTGAAACTCTAACGGACCCTAACTTAACTTGAACACTGACCCATGGAAGTGGTGAGGGAGTACATATTTTGTTGTTTAATGTTCCTCAGTTTGTGGTAATTTGTTATGCAGCAAGAGGAAATTAGTATACCAAATATGTTTATAAATTTAATAAGCAATAGAATAGTGTTCACATTTTATCTCCCAGACTTCACAATGAATATTTACAATTATTCTACCCTACTTACTTCAGTATATTTGTCATTGATCACCGACATTTAAAACATGAGAAAATTGACCTAAAATAAAAAAACCAACCCTATGTAGTTTATCCTATTTCATTTACCAACCTGACTTCTTTATCTTTTGTCACGCTGTGTAGTTTACTAGTCTAGATATGGATCCTCTTCTATCATTTTTGTCTTCCCTGTCTTCTTACCCACATATTTTCAAACTATGAAAAATGTTTTACCTGAATCTTGCAGGAAGAGTAATGTCTTTTATATTAAGAGGTAAAAGTCATGTGGCTCCAACTTCATAAATTATGCAAAGTTTTACTGATTTCAGTAAACATGTTTTAAAAATGTTATCTTTCTCAGCAATCATAACTCAAAATATAATTTAATTATTTAATGCCAAAATAATGTGATTTAAAAGTAGTATTTTACCTTTATTACTTAAAATTACTGGAATTAACTTTACAATATTGAATGGGAAAGTACTTTGTACTAAGAATATCTATATTCAGAAAAATGCTTCTGGATCAAGTAAGCAACATATAAGCAGAAATACTTGAACTCTGGGTTATTTCTAGTTAATATTCATTTCTACTCTTTTCAACATTGATTTTTTTATTATTTAATATTAGAAAAAATCTATGTCCCTTATTCTTATGTTTTCTTTTCATACAGATTCCATCATTTCTGGAGATCACTGCTGAAATACCTGACATTTTAATGATAATTATACCATTAAATTGGTGATAATTTTCTACTAATTCTTAACTCACTAAGAATGCATACAAATAATTACTTGTTTAAAGAAATATATGACTTTAATGGGAAAGAAATTTGATTGGTTTTTTGAATCACTAATTTTTTTCAAATTATTGCTAAGCTGTCAAGATAAAAACCAGAAGTAAACTCATGATTTTGTCTTTACAGAAATCATTTTACCTCCTAGAAAGTGAATTGTCAGAACATAATTTAAGGGCATCTCAACGTGTGTCACAGATTTCACACACATGTTATCCACCCTACTTTGCCCTAATGGTTCATCTTTAAATTGGTAGTTATTTCTATTCATCACAGCACGCACTTCTTGTGGAACTGCCTCCGTTATAAATAGCAGATTCATAAAACAAATTATAATCACTACATTTCATTTTTTATGTAACTTCTCTTTTGATGCTTACAAAAAAGAAGATGAAAGAAAATGTTCTAAAGAACACCAGGAAATCTTTGGAAACACTGCTACACTCATTGAGAAAGTTAACAAGGCAGAGTGACAAATGCATGAAAAGATTACTGCTAAAATTCAGCAAACCATGAGTACTTTTCCTGAGTGCTCTGGGTAGAAAAGTCACAAATGTGTCGGGAATAAAGGCCAAGGTTGACAATATGGTGGCTTTCATCCTTCTGCTTTTCAGCTGTTCACAAGGCAGAGAAAACCATTTGGCCCTGTTAAACCAAAGCAGACACTCAGTGGCAAATCTCATACATTTGAACCATTATAAGCTAAATGTACAACCATGGAACACAAATTTATGTGTTTTTTCTCAGTTAATGTAATATTTAAAATAAGTTTGTTATCCACCCATAGCAAACACAGAATCCTTGTATAATCTGTTTTGGGTACTAACTTAAGTTTTAATTTTTTTTCCCCATCATATTTGTTCTTATTTGTTCAACAGACATGTATTAAGTATCTGTAGAATGCCAGGACTCCTTACAATGCTGGGATCTATTAAACTAAACATGTTCTCCAATCTCAGGGAACTTCTGCTCTTCATGTATGTGCATATACCTATGTAGATGTCTTTATCCACAGATGAAGAAACTGAGTTGGCATAATCTGATACAGCTCTGTCCAGTAGAAATACACTGTGACCCATGTGTGATTTAAAAATTTTAGTGGCCACATGAAAAAGAGTTAAAGGAAACAGGTGAAACTAATTGTAAAGTATTTTAACTATTATAATGAGAACATGTAAATAGTAAAATTATTAGTGAGATACTTTATACTTTCTTCCTACTAAATCTTCAAAATCCAATCTGTTGTATACTTGCAACCCATCTCCATTGTGACCAATCCACATCAATACCGTATAGCCATGTGGGGCTAGTGGTTACTGTATTACATACTGAAAATCATCATAATAGTTTATCTTAATATTTTTCATATGCTAAATCTAGATTATTTAAATGTAAGAGCCTCAATTCTATTGCTTGGACAAAGAGCAGTATTTTTTAAAAAAACTTTTTAACATATAAGTTATTACCCCATAATAATCTGAGGGTATTTTTTGTTTATGTGTTTGTTTACCCAATTTTGAAAAAGCAAAATTTTACTTAGTGTATTGAATATTGTTATAGGCAAACTCTATACTTTAGAAAAATAATATGGAAAGTTTTATAATTTCAATCAACAACAGTACTGAATTATCTAGGTTAATTATTTGTAAGTAATGCCACAAAGCTGACAGAAGGTTCATTTGTTGCTGTTATGTTTTTTAAATTTGTAAGCTACTTGCTGAGTTGTGTGTTTAGTTTAGCTCTAAGCACTACCATAGTGTTAATGATACACTATTTGTTATATTAAGATATTTAAAAAGTCAGTAGTTCTGTATGTTGAGCATAATTTGTAAATATTTTCATATCTTATGTAGATTTTATTGATATTCTGAAAGTTTTATTAAATCATATACTAATGAGTACTATTTACACAGTTTTTAAACTGTGGTTAAAGTATCTTGAGTGATGGACCCTCTATAAAAATTTCAAAAGGTATAAATTTACTGAGAGATTAAAATAGCCTGGAGTAATATCTGGATTTTAGCTTAATAGTAAAAATCACCTAAAGGTTGTATAATTTTTATATTATTCCCTCAGAGCTACCAGTTTGTGTGCCCATCTGGCTGGGAAGGAAACTTTTGTGAACAAGAATCCAATGACTGCAAAATGAATCCTTGTGAGAACAATTCCACCTGTACTGACCTTTATAACAGTTATGGGTGAGTAATATATTCATTGCTTTCTTCATGAAATTACTTGGGATGCTCACTGTCCTTGGGTTGTATTCAGACATTATTTTCACTTTACATCCATTTAATTAAAATAAAATAATTGGTTAAATTATTCTTTGACTTTCTCAGTACAAGATTAAATAACATTTTCTGACACTATAGTGTCACTCACATTCATTTGAAATTTACATATGCCAAAGCCCAAATGTCAGGTCAAAACAAGAGTAAACACATTAAAAGAGAGAATAAAATAGTGGTTACCAGATGCAGGACATTGAGGGCATAGAAAAGGTGTTGTAAATAGTAGATAAGTAAGTCCTGTTGATCTGATGTACACTATAGTGACTATAGACAATGATAATGTATTATAATCAACCATCTTGTTAAGAGACTAGATCAGAATTATTCTTAGCACACAAAATAAATTATTATTATGTGACATGATGGGAGGGTTAACTATGCTACTATGGCAAACATGTTACAATATATACATGTATCAAATAAACATGTTATACAACTTAAATTTCTACAATATTATTAAATACATGTTTAAAACATTAAAAATCTCTCACCCTGTCTGGTGGCTCAGTGAATAGGAGCCTGCCTGTGAACCCAAAGGTCTCTGGTTTGATTCCCACTCAGGGCACATAAGCAGGTTGCAAGCCAGTTCTCCAGCCAGGTCCTTAGCTGGAGGCAGGTGAAAGGCAACCACACAGTGAAAGAAAGAAAGAAAGAGAGGGAAGGAGGGAGGGAGAGAGGGAAAGGAAGAGAAAAAACATCACCTTTGAGGATTCTGGATTATCTGTAGCATGTAACCGTTTTTACAAATATTTCTCAGTTTTGGTGACTAAAATGGAATATAAGACCCAGAATAGTACTATGATAGTTGTCAGTTTATTTTATCAAAGAAGAATTCTGAAAAAGCCAGCAATAGTTAGATATTTCAATGACAGGAAGAACAAATGAATAATCTTGGTAAGATTTTTAAAAACTCACAATGCTAATAGTTGGTATTAGTTTAAAATATACAAAAATCTAAAAACACAGTTATTTTTATGATACTGATGTACTTATATATCACAAATTAATAACTGCTTATCTACGCAGTGGGGAAAAGAATCAACATTTGCTGGTTTAGGAATAAAGCTTCAAAGAGATCTATGTTTATTTTACTTTCCCTAAATAACTTTATTAATTGTAACTTACAACATAGAATATGAATTTTCCAGTTATTTTTTGTCAGGCTCTGATATATGTTTTTTAATATTCAGCTCCTTTTTAATGACTGAAGTAATTCATTTTAGCATTTCAATATGTGTGCATTCATACTACCAGTCACGTCCAGACAAACACCTGCAGGAACACACCTTTAGTTGAACAAATTGGGTTTATAACTCATTGTCAAGACAGAGTCCATGGGGCATCTCAGTAAAAGGGTGCTAAAAAGGAATTAGAATTCCTTTTCATGGCCTGTAATTTGAGGGAGAGTTTAAGAAAGTGGGACCTTGGCCTAGAGTAGGTATTATCAAGTAAAATTCAGTGGTTGCATTCATAATAAATATTATCTAGAAGAAGGTAAGACTAGACCAAAGGGAAAGCCAAAATGTTTAAAGAGGCAGCAATCATTTATACTGGCTATGATTGGCAAGTGTTTGTGGTGTAATGTTCATGTGGTTGCTTGTATTCAGATATGATTATGGGGTAGGCTTGTTTTCATTACAATCCGTGAGGGTCGCAGAATACCCTGTCTCATTCTGATAGTCTGTGAAGTTGTTTGTTGAAATGTCCAACAGAACACCAAACTCTAGCTGTAAACCTAGCTTTTCATACCTGGATAGCTTTTGGATGTCTGGATATTAGTTGTTGCTCTTTCCCAAAATACAATGCCACATGTATGTGTGTGTTTATGTGAAATATGTCACTAATGTTTGCCCACCTATTTGTCCAAAGCATGTTAGCCTCATTATGTATATCAAACAGAAAGAGAGAATTCAAGTATTAACTCATTATCTAACATGACAGCACCTATGTAAAAATACTGTTATTTGCTATAGGGATCTTACAATTATAAAACAGAACAAATGAAGAAATCTATAAGACTTCAATAGAATATACTTATACTCTAATATTCATGAGATGCAATCAGTTTTTCTAGATAACTGACATCACTAATTGTGATTTGTTAATGACAAATTTATGAATGTATTAGACTTTGCCACTTAAATTGACACCAACTCAATCATTTTATTATTCTTTAGATTCTTGATAGATTTCTGATTTTATTTCTAAGAAATTAATGCTTAATCTCTTATGGATATAAAATAGAAATCTAGCTGAATGGGGCTTTCTGATTATGTTTAATCTTTGTGATTTTAAATATAATGCATTATAAGAAATGTTATATTAACATTGAATTTACTGGATTGTAAAGAGAGAGAATTCACTAAATAAATGATCAAAGAGGTGAGAATAATTTTTATATTTCATATCTGATATCCAAGAATAATGACTCACTTGGAATTTCCTTACCAAATTATCTTCTTTAGAATAATCATTGAGACTTAATTTACATTTTGTATAAAGAAAGAATATCATTCAGAAGTTTTAAATATATTCACTGAGAAGTGAAACCATTACTACTATCTTATTTTTACAACATGTTCATCACCTCAAAGAAACCCATACCCATTAGCAGTTCCTCCCAGTTCCCCCTCACCTGACCCTGAAAACAATCTTTATTGGTTTTCCTATTCTGCACATTTTGTATGAACACAATTATGCAATATGTGGTCATTTGTGACTGGCTTATCCCACTTAATGTTTTCAAGATTTATGTTGAAGCAAGAGTGGAACCATATCTTAGAAATGATAAACCCGTGGAATCATGTAGATAGCAACCCATTCTATATAGTTATAGGTACAGCAAATGAAGAACACTAAAAATAAATTACTTTTTTCTTTCGTAATTAAATAACAGTTTATTAATTAACTTTTAGGGCTCTCTAAAGCTTTTTCATAAAATATCCACTGAAAAAATTTCAGAATTCTCAGTAAAGGATATAATTAATTTCTTATTTCATTTTGTGAAGAGTCATTCTAAAAATATGTATCAAAATTGCAAAAGTCTTAAATGTTATCCTATTTCAGGGTATTCAATATATATACTACAATGAATTCCTAAAATAGCATATTTTTAATATATCAAATGAAAATTGCTTTATTGACCACATGCTTACATTATTTGAGAAGAAAAATGTTAGGGAAATTAATACTTTTGCTGAAATATCAAATCTCTTTAAGTGAACTGTGTGTGTCCTAAGCTCGTAAACTACCTACATGTGCTCATCTCTAAAGTCATCCCTAAACTACTGGAGTTAACATAGTTTAGTGTTTACGCAGTTTCAAGACATTAAAAAGCAAATTGGGCTAGGGATGTAATTTGAATGCTGACTGCAACCTGCCTTCTGCCATTCCTGGCACGGTTTAGAATTTAACTGCCTTCTTTATTCTGGTTTTTCTTCCCCCAAAGCAGAGTCAACAGCTTTAGCTACAGATGGGGCACTGTATGGCAGTTAAAGACCCAGATGCCACACTCTGGACCATGTTTTGCCAATAGCATCTGACTCCTTTGCTGCCTGTGTAACTGGCGTTCATGTAGATGCTCTGGCCTCCCTTTCTTAGGGACACTACAAGTTGATTTCAAACAGCATGAAGGTTTGCCCCCAGTTGACCATATGAATTTTGTTTATAATTTATGCAGAGTTGTCCTAGGTGCCTTAAATTATGAAGCATTATGCATTAACACTTTTTTATGCTTCTTCTAATGATGTTTAAAAAGATTTAATGGCCTTACCTTTAAAAAGTTTCAAGTTTAAAGAGTATAAGTAAAAAAATCTACATTGATCTAAACGTCTTTAACGTACTGAATGAAACCACAAAATTCTGATGTCATTGGATATTTTATTTTTTTCTTTTTGTTTTGCTTATTTTATGCATAGATTACAAAATGCTAATAATAAAAATAAAATAGTGCCAATATAAAAGTAAACCATTTCAGAAGTTTAATTCAGAGAACAAAATCTATGGTACAATATTCACCATTGACAGATGAAATATTTTTCCTTTATAAATACCTGAATTCTGAACAACATATATGTTGGTGTATGGGTCTTTCATCTCCCTTCTGGGTACCTATACCATACTTTATTTTTTGGATATAACATAATAACCACTTAGGCACTTTTAATATTTTACAACTATAAACTATTATTTTGAAAAAAATAATTGTGTGTCTCTTTATATGCATATATCTGTATATTTATGCAATAAATTCCTAGAAGTGACAATGATAGATCAAAGTGTGTCCACATTTAAGATATGGGAAGATTTTATCAAATTGTCTTTTGGACAGCTTTAATATTACATGCACAGAAGCAATTAATGAGACTGTTTATACTAAACACTTCTAGATTATATTATTTTCTGCTAGGACAAAACCTTTTAGTAAGGCTTTATATATGTCTACTTTATATATGCAAGAACCAAAATTGAGATATTTTCAGTAGCTAAGGCAAAATCAGTTTTAGGAAATTGTATATCTAAAACTCAGACCAAGGTCTGTGTAACCCCAAATCTGTGCTTTCAGATCAATTTCAACTGCTCTTGGTATTAACATAAAATCATGCATATATTGCCACTGACTGTCCCTCAGTCCCCTAGGAGCAGGAGCCACTACTGTGGCTCTGACTGATTTATGAATGATTAAATAGTATCCTTCCCTCAATGGAAAATTTGGAACTTTGCATAGTTCCAATTTTATCAAAAAGAGAAACTCAAGGAATAAGTACACTTACTTTGACAGATGAATGTAGCCTATGACCAATTATAACTTTAGAAATACACTTTAGAATTCACTCATTAAATAAAATTATTTTTAAAAAACAACAGCACAAAAGGAGTGAAGGGAAAATCATCATTTCTTGTAGTGAAAAACTTTTACATTAATTGTGATAGGTATTATATTATTTGTAGATAAGTAATAAGCTAAAAAGATATTTAAAAACCATTTTTGAATGAATAAATGAATGGCCTCTCTTACTCCATTGAAACTGTGTTGAAAGCAGAAAGGAAAGAGATGCATTGAAATTGTTTTATCTGATACCATGATTTTTTTTTTCAGATTAAGTCAAGTTCCTGGTTGTTTCCCACCTTATAAAGATCCTTGTGGACCCTCTGTATTAGTTTGCATGGTGTTCCTTAATTTCCACGGTGTCTTTTCCAATTCCTGCCTTTATCTTCTCATGTCATTATTCCTGCATGCATGTTTAACTCTGTGTCGAAATTTTCCCCTTTTAAAAATAAGGACATCAGTCATATCACATTAAATTTAACCCTACTTACCTCCCTTTAACTTCATTATCTTTTCAAAGGCTTTATTTCCAAAGGAGGTCACAGTTTGAGGTACTGAGGGTTAGGGTGTCAAGATTTTTTAGGAAGACATAGTTCAAATCACAATCCCTTCTGATATATTCTGAGTGCAGTTATTAAAACATTTTTTATAACCATGGTCATCAGAACTTTATCATTTAGCACAGACCTACATAACATCTTTTCAATTTTATTAACAGAGCTGTGTAGAAACATACATAAATTTTATTATTCAAAATAGTAGTTAGGACAAAATATTTAAGTTTTAGATCATTTCATTATTTCTTACAAAAAGTCTAGATTAAAAGTATCATTGTCTTAGAATAGGTTATATTTTCCTGCTTGTTTATTAACATTTATTTTTTTTAAATGACTTATTTTATACTTGCTTCAGAAAAGCCCTAGAAATTATAAAATTTATGAAAAATGCAAAACAAAACAATCAGATATGCTTAGCGATGTTTCACCAGAAATGAATTGAAAAACACTGGTCATTGTTTGCCTGAGATTTGATGTTTTATGTGAGGGTGATATCTGTGACAGGCATAAAATGTAAACTCAGGAATATGGATTTTGCTACTAAAGTTATTTTTTACTGAAATATGGCAAAAAAGGTAACACACAGTTACACAAAAAGGGAAGGAATGTAAATCTTTAAAAAGGCATATATTTTTACTTTTTTGAAATGATCATTAATCAGAATCACATGGTGTGTTATTTTTAAAAATGATATGGTATAATCAAGTACACAAAGATGCTGAATTTTTCTCATTTTTCTAAGTGGAGTATTTTTTCTTACTGTTTGCTTTCTTGTTTTCTTTTGGGGGAATGAAATAGTGTAATACCTTATGAGAAACAGCCTCTTTAAAAGGCATCAATTGTTTTTAAGCTTGTTTTTTGTTTATATATAATAAAACATTAGAGAAGGTCTTCTATATACATGTTGGGAAGTTTTGGCAGTTGAATTCACCCAGGTAACTACCCCTGAAATCAAGATTTACACAACACCCATCACTTCAGAAAATTTTCTTGAGCCCCTTCATGGTGTGTTTCCTGCCTTCCTTCTGCTAGTTATTGGTATTTTAAAAATTGCACATTTGGCCCTGGCTGGTAGCACAGTGGATAAGGTGCCATCCTGCAAACCCAAATGTCACTGGTTCAATTCCCCAGCCAGGGCACATAACCAGGTTGCAAGCCAGGTTTCCAGCCAGGTCTGTAGCTGGAGGCAGGTGAAAGGCAACCATACATTGATGTTTCTTTCCCTCTCTCCCTCTCTACCTCTTTCTGGAAATAATGAATAAAACCTTTTTAAAAATTGCACATTTATAATCAACTCTGGGTAAATATATTTTTAATGATTTTATTCATTATTTTTAGAGAGAGGGGAAAGGAGAGAGGTAGAGAGGGAGAGAGACATCAGTGTATGGTTGCCTTTCACCTGCCTCCAGCTACAGACCTGGCTGGAGACCTGGCTTGCAACCTGGTTTTGTGCCCTGGCTGGGGAATTGGACCAGTGACCTTTGGGTTTGTAGGCTGGTGCCTTATCCACTGTGCCACCAGCCAGAGCCAACTCTGGGTAAATTATTCAAAATATACCATTACATTTATTTTTCCAAATGAAACAGAGATGAATATTTATATATTGCGTTCATTTTAACAAAGAGCTTTCATGGAAATCGTTACAAATGGTTCCTAGATTTAAATATAAAATGCAAAACTCTACAACTTCCAGGTGATATATACCCTTGGAGAAAATCAAGGGAATATTTATTGTGGTAATAAATCACCACTAGCATGATTTATAAAGTAAAGTATGATAAGCTTGACTTTGTTAAAACTAAAACTTCTGCTCTGAACAGGATACTATTTAGTATATAAAAACACAAATACTAATTGAGAGAAAAATAATTGCAAAACATGTATCTTGATTCTTAAAAAAAAATTACAATCAGCTTTTTTTTGGCTCCGCCCTCGATCCACTGAGCCTGGGGGCTTAATGCCCACGCAGACTATAGGGGCTCTAGGAGGCACCTCTGAGGTGCGGAATAGAGAAAGATTTGTCCCAACTCGACCTTGAAACATCCGATCCCAACGGGTTTGGGGCGAATCTGGAAGCAGCTGCGCTTAGGTTTGCGTAACTATGCACAGCTTTGCA
>PVIW01009569.1:0-51019 GCA_004026585.1 Noctilio leporinus | reverse complement strand
CCTGACCACTGAAGGCCTATTCACTGTATTCATATATTTGGTTCCATTTTGCTTGTTGTTAGTTTTGTTCATTCTTGTCCTGTAATAGGTAAGATCATATGGTATTTGTCCTTCACTGACTGGCTTATTTCACTAAGCATAATACTCCAGTTCCATCCATGTTGTTGCAAAGGGTAGGAGTTCCTTCTTTCTTTCTGCTGTATAGTATTCCATTGTGTAAATGTACCAAAGTTTTTTGATCCAATCATCCACTGATGGGCACTTAGGCTGTTTCCAGCACTTGGCTATTGTAAATAGTGCCGCTATGAACATAGGGGTACATAGGTTCCTATAAATTGGTGTTTCAGGGTTTTTTGGGTATAGTCCAAGCAGTGGAATCAAAAGGCAGTTCCATTTTTAGTTTTTTTTAAGGAAACCCCCTACTGTTTTCCACAGTGACTGCACCAGTCTGCATTCCCACCAACAGTGCACGAGGGTTCCCTTTGCCCTACATTAGTTTTCTTTACAATGGAATAAGTTACACTTTTGCTGATGGTAGAGTAACCTCTATCAGACATTATTCCCAAGATAGCACTACAAATTTGCATAAAATATAAAATAAAACTACCCATGGGCACTGAGGAGTGACCAGAAAGAAGAATCAAGATAGCCATTGGCACTTGGAAGAAAGGAATAGCACCTGCATGAGTTTTCTGTTTTTATGGGTCTTTGGCCTTAGGCACAACCACAGTCAGCTCCAGGAGGGATGGATAAAATTTAGAAGAATTCTGCAGTTTTCCTGGATTACACCACCAGTAAAAGAGTTCAGTGAAACTCTAGCTGCTGGAACAGGAAGAAAGGAAATATTTGAAACAGAGAGCCACAGAGGGAGAGTCCCTAATACTGAATACAAACATACAGACCTCAGGGCCCACGGGAGTATTTGGTGCTCATGTTACAAGAGGAAGAAAAGTTAGGGATGTATGTTGTCATCATGACAGTGGTTGCTCAAATAGTAATGCAAAGAGTTATAGCTAAGAAGCTAATAGGTTAATTGAAATGGAATGCACAGAAAAAAATCATCTGACCCAAAGGAAAGGGGAAAGAGAAGAACATAAAACAAAGGGGACAAACATAAAATAACTAGTAAAACAGTAGACTTAAGTCCATTTATGTTAATAATTATTTAAATGAATAGAGTAAATACACTAAGTAAAAGGTAAATATTATCAGAAGAGAGAAAAATCAAGATCCAGTTATATGCTGTTTGTAAGATATGCACTTTAAAGATATATAGGCTAAAAATAAAAGGATGTAGGAGGTATGTAGTATGAGCCAACATATAAAGCTATAGTGGTCTTATTAATATCATATCAAGACCCAAACATTGCACAAACATATGATGGTGACTTCATTAGGAAGACATACAGTCACCAACATGTATGTACTTCAAACAATTGAAAATGAAACTGATAGAATTAAAGAGCAGGAAACAGATCCTCTTAGAATGAAGTGATGATAATTAGGGGAAGGATAATATCAATCTTAAATAAACCATTAAAAAATGGAAATGAAAAGAATAATGAAAAGAATACCTCTCAACTCATTTTGAGGCAAGCATAACCTGGATACCACAACCTGATAAAGATATTCAAAAGAAGGAAGATGACTGACATATATTCCTAATGAATTTACATGAAAAATCTTAACTGACATTTTAGCAGTCAAATTCACCAATATATACAAAGGATAATACATCTTGACCACGTTGGGTTTATTGCAAGAATATAGGGTTGGTTTAACATTTGAAAATTCATCAATTTAGTCAACCACATTTACAGAATAATGGAAAACAACTATTGCAATGAATGGAAAAAGCACCTGGTAAAATTCATTGCCCTTCTATGATACAAATGCTTAGCAATTTAAAAGAGAAGAAATACTTTCAAACCACTAATAGGCATAGATGAAAAACATACAGTCAACATTTTAGTCAACAGTCAAATATTAAAGAGTTGCCTTTTTAAATCTGGAACAAGGTAGCTCTGTTCAACATTTTCCTGCAGGCCATACATGTGAAATGGGGCAAGAAAAAGAAATAAAAGGCAGAAAATATAGGAAGTAACAAGTAAAACTATGTCTCTCCACAGAGAACTATTTATTTACACTGAAAATTCTAAGAGAACTAATATGCAAATATACCAGAGTTAAAGAGTACAAAGCTCTATATAAAAATACATTGTATAACTGTCAGGAAAAAAGTAAAAAAAAAGAAAAGTAAAAATATAATTTCTTTTTCAGCCAAGTCAAAAAACAAAATATTTAATAAAAATTTTCACAAATGGCAAATGAGATCTCTAAATTTAAAATTATGCAATTTTGAAAGACTATAGCAAATGAAGCAATCTACTAGGTTCATGGCTTGAGAATCTCAAAATTATTAAAACATAAATTTTCTCAAGATTATATATATATATGACAAGTCATTTAATTCCAAGTGTAAGTTAAGCAGGTTCTTTGTAGAAATGTATAAATGTGTTATAAAATTTGTATTGAAATGCAAAGGACTTAGGGTAGTCAAAGTTAAAGTACTTCCTTTGGCTTGCTTTGGTATTCAAGAGATTGGTAAAGACCAACCAATCAATCAGTGTAACAGCACAAGGGGGTCCTAAACAGATCTGGGCATACATGTGAAGAAGACTAAAAAACCCTATCTCTACCCCTCACCATATTAAGGAATTAAATCAGATGAATCATCTAATTGTAGCTAAATGCAAAAACTAAAACTCTAAAGTTTCTAATTGAAAATGTTAAAGAATATCTTTGTTCGGGGCTAAAGTAGATGAGTTTTTTTTTTTTTTTAAATGCAAGCCACAGAAAATAATAACTTTGAAAAACCAAAATGTTATCATCAAAAACAATGTTTAGAACATGAATAAGAAAACCAAAGATAGGGAAAACAAACATAGGTCTGACAAAAAGCTTTTAGTCAGAATATACAAAGAATTTTTATAATTCAATAGTATGAAGAAAAACAACCTAATTAAAAATAGGGCAAAAGATCATAACAGATATTTCACAAAGAATGGCATAAGCGCATGAAAAGGTTCTCAGATGTATTCGTTGATGGAAATGTAAATTAAAGCCAAAATGATGTAGCACCACCCACATACCAAAATGGCTTAACTTAAAAGAATGACAAGAATAAGTTTGTGCCCCAATTCACCCACCTTTGTATTTTTTTCAGTCTCGAGACTGATAGATATAATTAGGATTTTATTTTGAAGGAAAGTTTTATTTTTTGTGGCAAAAAAGCATTGTACATTTGAACGAATCCATAACAAGTTGATAGATGAAGTTTCACAGATGAGAAAAGCCATTCTGTTAAATTATTGATGGGGAAATTCATATCAGAATTGTAATTTTAAGAAGCAAGCAGTCTCTACTCCCTCTCCCTCCCTCTCTCTCTCTCTCTCTCTCTCTCTCTCTCACACACACACACACACACACACACACACCATTATCCTCACTGTTTTTTGTTTTGTCTTTTTTTTTTTTTTCCAGTCTCCTCAGCGCAGGTATATGTATGCCAGGCAATTCTGTATCAGTCCCTGAATTCCGACAAATATAATAGGAAAAAAGGCCTAGTTAATTCAATTTTGTCACGTTTGCTACAGGGCTTGGTTTTCTGCACAGGAAACAAACTAACCCAACATGCAGTTAGCTGATAGGGCCCCTGAGCATTGCTTTTCCCAAGGGAATTGTCCACATAGCAAACTGGCTGTCTTTAAATTGCCCAGACTGTCTATATACATACAAGGCTGTCAGAGGAAGGCCTTTGAAGTAGCCCTGAGTAAGCACACGGTTGTAGGTGGTCTTTTACCACATCACACAGGTGATTGAAGAGAAATCTTGAAATGATGGCAATAGGCAAGTGAAGGTACCATGAACTGAACTTGTATGTGGATGGATGGGGAGAATTTGTATCTGTGTCTATTTCTCGACAGGCAGACCTCTGTAAAGATAGATAGATGATAGATTAGATAAGTGGATGCATAAATGGATAGATGATATATAGCAGTTAGTCCCCAGGTTCACCAGTGAAGATTTAAAGGCTCAGATGTGAAGGTGAAGGAACTTGCCAGAATTGCATGATCACTGACAGGTGGAGTCACAATCCAAACCTTTGCCTGCTGAGGCACAGAGCCATCCCTTTCAGCTGCAACATGACATCACATGACTAACATCATGTCAGCTCTTTGGACTTAGCTTACCTGCTCCAGGAAGTCACCCCGTTCCCTGCCAGGCCAGTGTCCTTCCTCCTGGTGACCATTTAGTAAATTGCATGTAACTCGTCTTTGGTAGCACTGGGCAGTACTCTGAGCTGAAGCTCTCCTTTTGGCTTCTTCTCTGTTTTATTGCAAGGCACTTAAATGATACATACTGTTTTTATTTTTAATATAAGAATTTTAGCTTTGTTTTCCCTTAACTTTATGTTGAAAGCATTGACATTTATTATAAGTGTGATGCATGGATGTAATTTTAAAAATAGGCAAAGCACAGTTTGAAACAGGAAAGTCTCTCTTCCCCAAGCCCATTCCCCTTCACCGGAGTCCACTGTTAAGGGACTCCCAGTACCTTCCAGGGAGGGCAGGAGATCCATTGGAGACTTGTCAGAGTCTCACACAGGGCCAGGTGCCTGGAAGATGGTAGCTGACCAAACACTGCCTGCATGACTTCCTGGATGAGGCCTCTGTTCTTAAAATTACAGCAGAAATAGAATCAATACTCAGAATGACAACAATCAATTTAAATATACAGTTCCATTATATGCTGTGAAGGAGAAAGAGCCATAGAGCAGGAGATAAAAGCATTTAGAGGAAGGATCCGTTGGGGTTGCAGCTTTGAGGTGTCTAGGACAGCAATCGTTTCTCCTACCATCCTACTAAAATGACCATGACAGGACAGCCATTTCCTTAAATTGTTGTGATCATTCTGAGCGAAATTGGCCCTGGGAAAGAAAAAACATTACAGATATTATAGAAGAAGGGGAAATATTATGTTCTCTATATTGTTATTTCAAATATTACATTGTTACCTGAAACACCCAGGAGAACCAAGAAAAGTAAGCAGAAGCAATGCAAAAAACTGAGAGAACTTTTATTTCAGTAATAGTTAGTTCAAAAAATGTAATAGAAAAAGAGATTCTACTGGCAAGATTTTTAAATGTACAGTTTTTTCTGTCTGTTATAAATAGCAGTAAATTTGTATTTTACTCTCTAGCATTTTCTACACTCAAGTGCCTGAAAGATTTCTTTTTAAGTGGTTATTTTCATAAACTATATATATATATATATACATATATATATATGTATATGTATATGTATATGTGTATATATATACACACACATACATATATACACCATATATATGTGTGTGTGTATACATACACACACAAAGTGGGGAAAATTTTGTATTTTCCAATAATCAAATATTAACATATATTCTTTGGTGTTTGAAACTTAACTACAAATATTTGGAAAAAGCAAAATTTACATTTTTTCTGAATAAATTAAGAAAGTGAAATAAGGAGAAGAAACTAAAATTCTTGAGAGACAAAAAAAAAAAGTCCCAAATAAATGGGAGATTCTGGCAGACCATGTTATTGGGTAAAAATGGTAACTATTATAATAAGGTTAATCCTTGCCAAATGCATTTATGTCAGCACACTCATTTAACATCCCAATGGACTTTTTTGGCAGGGGGTATTCTATTATTCTTCTCAACTACTAGAACAAAATACCACTAAGTCAGTGGTTTAAATGATAGAAATTTATTCTTTCACAGTAGTGGAGACTAGTCAGAGGTCAGAGGACCCCATGGTTGGGACGTGGCGCTTTTTGCTATGTCATCCTGTGGCTTCTTCTTGAGGGCTAGGAGAGAGGAAGATAAGCACTCCAGCAACTCTTCTTAAAAGGGCACTAACCCCATCAAATCAGGACTCAGCCTTCCTGACCTCCTTTAATCTTAATCATCTTCCAAAGGCTTCACCTACAATAGTAGTACATGAATCACCATATGAATGAAGGAAAGACATGAACTTTCATCCCATAATAGTAATTTGATTAAATAATTACATATTTTATTTGGAAGAATAAACAAGAAATAATACCTTGTAAAATTTTTCTTTTAATTACGGGTTTCGAATCAGTAGACAGATGAATGGTCTATTACCATGGTTGCTCGCAAACTTTCTCTATAAAGGGCCAACCAATACTTACTTGTGGCTTTGCAAGCCAAAGAACAAAGAAACAAACACTAAGGCACATAAAAATTAGTATGTTATAAAGGATGCATCACCAGCCGCTGAGGAAAATAAAGGTTGTTCAGTAAATAGTGTGAGAAATTGGCTACATATTGGAGGGAAAAATTCACATCAGACTTTTATGATCCAATAATAACCAAAGTAATTCCAAGTGTAAAAAGTAAAATCAACAAAATTAAGCAAAACATAAACGAGCATCTAATTTTGTTTGAGCGGTTCTTTCTAAACCTAAAATGGACTTCCTCTGGACCTTAAGCTCTGCCTCATTGTACTTGGTTTTCCTTCCCAGTTGTCCTCTGAAAGCTTGAACACCCGAGAAAGGTTGCTGTCTTGCTCACCCAGCGGACTGGCACGAGCTTCCATGGGGTGGCCTCTGATGGATGCAGCACCACGTCAGGCTGCCAGCATTCTTGTCACTCACCTGGAGTGACATGGTACTAAAGTACCATGGAGGCCTTTCTGCCCCCAAATATGTTGAAACTGTGGAATGACATAGAACACATGCCAAGCAGGGCGAAGTGTGTCCTTTCATAATGGGTTCTAAAGTCCACTTGGGCATATAACTGTGCCCTCCTTCACTGCACTTATGGGTGGCAGACACAGGTGGCTCATGGATTGTGTGGATGACAGTGATAGGCCTGGCTGCTCCGGGCACTAACATCTCATGACCAAATGAATATTTAGACTTGAGCTACTGAAATCAAAATATAAGCTGATGGGAACTATTGAAAATGAGATAAAAGGAAATGAGTCACTTTGAGAATCACTGTATTTCAACTAAGTACAAAGGACAAGAAGAGTAATGATGCAAAAAGAAGTATAAGAAAGCTAAATTTAGGGTACTTGCAAAAGGTGAGAGAATAGTAGAGATTATTAATTGATATTAGAAATCTTTTAGTTCTGCCATTTCATTTCCTTGACTCAGAAAATGATAGAAATGTACATTGAAGACATACTGTACTGCTGCAAAATTAGATTGTATTTAAACTGTGGTTATTTTTTTAAATTCTATTTTTAGAAATAGTTGTATAGCCTTATTGGTCATTCTAGAATCCTTATATTCTCTTTATCCAATGATGGGATAAAAGGTTGGGAATTTTGTGTTTGTTTGAATTTGGGAATAAAAATAGTCATTTGCTCATTTGAGACCACATAAAGGAAGCAAGATTTTTCTCTCTAAAGATAGTTTAATAGTTTAACTAAGTGTCATCTGCCTTTCATCAGAAGAGATGAAATATTATACAAAATTACTTGACAGGGCTGTGATGATATAGTTCACGCAAACTATCAAAAGAAATAAACATTATAGTGTACAAACATCATAGAGTCTTCCCACAAGAGCTCTGCAGTACAAATGTGATTACATTTAATATATACAGGAAGAATTCATTGTGTTTTTGCTCCTGGGCATTTAAAAAGTTAGTTTGAATTCAGTGCATTTAGTTAGTTTATACTGTTAGAATATATATTCAGTATTCTTATTAGGTTTATTTCCATAATTCTATTTTGATATTTTTCATATTTTAACACAAGTTCATTTAAAATAAAAAATAATTGTTATTAAATCTATGGTCTTTTTTAGTTTTAAAGGAAATTCAGTTTCATTGTTGTTTTATTACCATTTATGATAGGAGATAAGTTTGGAAAAAATTTTTTTAGCTTTTGAAGAGGCTCATATTTACTTACTATCTGGGTTTCCTCACTTGAAGTAGCTTTTAAGATTTTTCTTTGAGGGGTTATTTGTTGTTTCTTTCTTTTCTTTTCAATTTGTAGAAATTGTATTTATAAGACGATTATTAAACTGTTTATTTTATTTTATTGTTGTTGTATTACATTTATCCCATTTTCCTCCACTACTCTACCCTGGCCCCCTCCCATAGTCTGTCCCACATGTTGTCCCTGTCCATGAGTCATTAAGGCTAGTTCCTTGACTAAATTGTTCCCCTTCTTTACCGCTTTCTCCCCTCCACCCCCTCTTCCCTCCCCTCCAGTCACTGTCAGTCTGTTCCTTGTTTCCATGACTCTGGTTCTGTTTTGCTTGCTTGTTTGTTTTGTTCATTAGTCTCCTGTATTAGGTGAGATCACATGGTATTTGTCTTTTGCTGACTGGCTTATTTCATTAAACATAATACTCTCCAGTTCCATCCATGTTGTTGTAAAAGGTAGGAGTTTCTTCTTTCTTTCTTTTATTATTTTTCTTTTTGTTGCAAGTATATTTACCCATGCCTTCTATTTATGTTTGCTTATAGTGCCTTTTACCCTCTCATTTAAAATTTTAGATACTCCAACCCAACATTACTCTTTTCCTTTATTACCACTAGGTTTCACTCTTATATAGAAAGGCTTTTCTTATTCGCAATAGTTTATACAGAGTTTCCTAAATATTTGTTAATATTTGTTTTCTAATTCAAATATAATCTATCTGGAAATCATTTTAATTTTTCCTCATTTTTAAATTTTATTGTTGTTCAACTATAGTTGTCCCAGTTTTTTCCCCTTGCTCTCCCCTGGCCTGCCCACCCCCTCCCATCGTCAATCCCCACCTTCTTGTTCACGTCCATGGGTCCTTTATACTTGTTCCTTCATTAGACCTTCCCCTTTCTTTGCTCTGTTATTCTCCCCACCCCTTGTCACTGTCAGTTTGTTCCTTCTTTCTTTGTTTGTTTGTTTAAGATTTTATTTATTATTTTTAGAGAGAGAGAAAGGGAGAGAGGCAGAGAGGGAGGGAGATACCATTGTATAGCTGCCCTTCACCTGCCTCCAGCCACGGACCTGTTCCTTATTTCTATGTCCCTGTTTCTCTTTTGTTCGTTTGTTCTTGTTCATTAGTTTCCACTTCTAAGTGAGATCATATGGTATTTGGCTTTCATTTTTAAATCTATTGAAAAAAGATTCTGGCAGTGTTTTCTTCCAAATGGGAGTTGATACCTTTGGATAAATAAATATATAAGATTCTATGCTCAAAACTGTTTGTTAGTAATAAATAGTAAACTAATGTGGAATAGGGTCAAATAGAATGTTTCAGCATCTATAGGAAATAAAGCACAGTTTTTCTGAAACTAACTGAACCCAGATTCAGCTGCCTATTTAAGGAAAGCCATACTCATGAGACAGGTGTTGGTTCGTAGGAAAGTGATTTATTTGAGTGCTGGCATCTCGAGAAGATGGGTGGACTCCTGTCCTCAGAAAATCCCTTCCAAACATATCTGGTCAAGCCAGTGATTCTTAGAGTGAGTTGGTGAGAATTTGGGAGAGAAAAATAAAAACCCCTCGGGGAAACCTGGATGTGCCATTTCCCTTGGGAGTAAAAGAAAGGAGGACTGGAAGGGGAGTCACACAGCTCCTTCCCGGCTCACTCCCTTAGTTCCCATGCTATCTCTGTACTTGCATGAGCATTCCTCCCTTCCCTGGACACCTGTGGCTTATGGCTGGCACCAGCTTATCTCACAGCTGCAATGACAACTGAAACACAGGATTGGGACATACTTTGATTTATTATAGAACACATACTAGCTGGGAGATGCTTAAGTATGGTTACAACTTAATATCTTAATGCAGGCAGAGTTTTTATGAGGGAGGAGAGAGAAAGCAGAACAAAGAGATCAGGGGAAGGGTTGTGGACATGCAGACAGTGTCCTTGCTGGTCCCAACATGGATCTTTATGGTCAGTGTCCTTGACTCAGCAGTATGCCAAGGTCACACTGTTTCTTAGGTTTACGCAAGAACTGAACCTGTTGCTTCTAGTAAGTATGCTTAGAAAAGAAAATTTGAATATGTAAACTCGAGCTTTGAGAGAAAAACCAGGTTGGAATAACAAGCTGTGTTTAATACTTATAGGATTAATATGGGTAGCTTTATATAAGTATGGTGTATTCATTCCCCACTACAAAACTGTGGAGAGGGGCTGCAAATGGGAAGACTTAGGCATTCCAGTAGTATCCATCCTTTCCCCACTTACCACGGAGCCAGCCTGCACTTCCAACCCTTTGTTTCCCTTTCCCTGGAGCTGGAAAAGATGGTGGTGAAATTTACAGAAAGTCCATTTACAGTAAGTAAAATAGTAAGGAAGAGCTTGCTTGCCCATTTTTTTAATATCCTGTGAAGCCAGAGTTGTAATTACACAGGAACCAATAGGTCAGTATTGATCTAAATAAAGGGATAAAGTGAGGAAAGCTCAAAATGGTCAGAGAGATGCGTTTATGCAGGAATAGTAGAGGACAGCCATACAAGCTGTAGCAAGCCGCGCCCACTGAGGGTTTGGGGTAGGCGGTTCTGATGGGCATGAATTGCAAAGAGTGGACAGTTGAGTGTGAGCCCCTAAAAAAAACAGAGACCAGCTGTGAACATTTCCTGAACAGACAAAACCAGTCCAGCCATCCAAACAAAGGTCTATTCATCTTACTTTGCAAGACTAACTTGACCTGGGTTATGTCTTGTTTGTGCCTCTGGAAACCATAAGCAAAACTTCCCAAGATTAATATGAGGCAGCCCCTGGCCAACTCCTTGACATTTAAAAATGAAATTCCAATATTATCAGTTGTCTGTAAATCAGGCATTTACATAAAATCAGCTTCTCAGTCCTTAAGTTTTGTTTTTCTGAAAGCACGTATGTCAGACTTCCCATTTTATACCCACTGGCTCCATTTAGACTGAAATTCTTTCATATCAGCAGACTGAGCAAAGATTTACACTATAAATACAACAAGCAACCTAAATAAGGGAAGTTTGGGAATGAGATACATTTGAATAAAAATTTTGGGTTTCACCTGAGACCAGGTGATTTCAAGAAAATCTTACTTACAGATGATTGAACTCTAAAGAATCTACCAAAAAACTACAGAACTGAGAAGGCCCAGGCTGGTGGCATAGTGGATAGGGTGCCGACCTGCGGACACAAAGGTGGCTGGTTCAATTCCCCAGCCAGGGCAATATACCCAGGTTACAGGCCAGGTCTGCAGCAAGATCTGTGGCTGCAGGCAGGTGAAAGGCAACCATTCGTTGATGTCTCTCTACCTGTCTGCCTCTCACCCTACCTCTCTCTCTAAAAAATAGTAAATAAAATCTTTTAAAAAAAAAATAAAATATTTTTAAAACTACAGAACTGATAAATGAAGTCAATAAAATAGCAGGATACAAAAATCAATATCCAAAATTCTGTTTCATTTTTATACACCAATAATGAATGGTCAGAATGGGAAATAAAGAAAACAATCTCATTTACAATTGCATCAAAAACAGTTAGGGATAAATTTAACCAAGAATGTAAAAGACCTATACTCAAAAAATTATAAGACACTGAAGAAAGAAATCAAAGAAAATTCAAGTAAATGTAAGCATATACTATGTTCATGGATTGGAAGAATTAACATCATGCAATCCCTATCAAGATACCAATCATGTATTTCACAGAACTAGAACAAATATTCCAAAAAATTAATGTGAAACCATAAAAGACCCCAAACAGCAACCACAATCTTGAGAAAGAACAAAGTTGGAGGAATCATGCAACCTGATATCAAATTGCTCTTATACTATAAGTCCATAGTAATCAAAACAGCATGGTACTGACATAAAAACAGACACAGAGATAATTGGAACAGAACAGAGAGCTCAGAAATAAGCCTGCATCTTATCATCAATTAGTACTCAACAAAGGAGGCAAGAACATACAATGGAATGAAGACAGTCTATTCAATAAATGATGTTGGGAAAACTGGACAGGTACTTATCAAAAAACAAACAAAAAAATACTAGGTCACCATCTTACATCATGCACAAAAATAAACTCAAAGTGGATTAAAGACTTAAATGTAGGACTTGAACTGTAAAAATCCTAGGAGAAGCATAGGCAGTAAAGTCTCAGGCATTTCTTATAGCAATTTTTTTTTTTTCTGATATACCTCTTTGGGCAAAGGAAACAAAAGAAAAATACACACATGGGACCACATCAGACTAAAAAGATTTACACAACAAAGGAATACATCTACAAAGTGAAAAGGCAGACCACTGAATGGGACAATATATCTGCTAATGACTTATCTGATAAGGAGTTAATATCCAAAATTTATTTAAAAATTTTACAACTCAACACCAAAAACAACCAAACATTCCAATTTTAAAAAATGGCCAAAAGATCTGAATAGGCACTTTTTCAAAGAGGGCATACAGATGGCCAACAGACATGTGAAAAGATGTTCAATGTCACTAATTGTCAGAGAGATGCAAATTAAAAACACAATAAGATTTACTTCATATCTGCCAGAGAATGGCTAACATCAGTGACTGCAGATAACAAGTGCTGGCGAGGATGTGGGAAAAAGGGAACCACCTGCCCACAATTGGTGGGAATGTGTATTGGTGCAGTCACTGTGAAAAACAGTATGGAGTTTTGCCAAAAAAATAACAGTGGAACTGCCATATGATCCAGCGATTCCACTGTTTGGAATATATCTGAAGAAACCAAAAACACTAATTTGAAAAAAATGTGTGCACGTGTATATTCAACGCAGTGTTACAATAGGCAGGATTTAGAAGCAGCCCGAGTATCCACCAGTACTGAATGGATACAAAAGCCATGATACATTTACACAATAGAATATTATGTGGCCAAAAAAAAAAAAAGAAAAAGGTAAGAAATCTTCCTTTTTGTGACAGCATAGATGAACCTGGAGAGCATTATGCTAACTGAAGTAAGCCAGTCAGAAAGAGACATGTAATGTGTGATTTCACTTATATATGGAATCAAATGAACAAAGTAAACACACAAATAAAATAGAAACAGATTCATCTTAGATACAGAGAAAAGACTGACAGTGTAAGAGGGGAGAAAGGTTAGGGGAGGTGCGTGAAAAGGATGAAGGGTTTAAGCAAAAAAAAAAAAAAAACCCAAAACTCGAAATAGAAATCTTACTTAAAGTAGAATACAACACACACCCCTATATGAAGACATCTTTAATTTAACTTTTATGTAAATATAACGTTTCCTTTACAAAGGTACACTTAAGAAAATGAAAGTTTCTCCTGGTAATTTATGATTTGCTATATTGTGTAAGATGGAATGCGTAGCTTAACATTTTATGTTACTTACCTTTTGTAGTCAGATGTTCTTGGTACCATGTTTTTTCATCTGAGCGATAAAAAACACAGGCTGTTTGGGATAGTTCCGGGTAGGTTTGGGGACCAGCCAAAGCTCCAAGTGGCAGGCAGATCGTGGTAGCAGCTGCCCAGTGCCTTCATGGGGATTAGCATCAATTTATTCCATCCTAGGGCAGCATTCCTCTTGATCCTTCCTCTTACTGAGAAAACCAAAGATCTGTTGTTTATACACAAAGAATTGATTTGATCAGTAATGTCTACTAGAATCTGAGTCAAGCCTCTCTTGTGAGAACATGCAGGGATCCTCCATGTTTGTGTGACTAGGTTAATCAGTTGCACAGCTGACCAGGGTTTCAGGAGGGGCCAGGTTGGGCTGAACTGTGTGACCTACGAACCTGATGCATCCAAAGGAGCACTAAGACCGCAAGACAGAGAGGTGCTTCGAGCATCCTGGTTGCAGGAAGTCCCTGGTGCTGCGCTCAGTGGACAACTTCCTGATTTTTACTACTCTGAAGGAGATATAAATTTTCATGAAAAACTATGTGGTGCATTGGTGAAATTTGTGTTTGAGTGTTGAAAACCCTCACTGAGAGGATTAATTCCATCCGTAATGATGTTTTGCTATAAAAGTGACAATGTAAAAAATTGTTTCCCCAATAAAATACAGTAACAAATATTTCACAGATAATGTCTTCCCATCAGCCATCTCTCTCAAACATGAAAGGAATACTATCAAAAATTACTTTTCATATATAAAATTTTCTAATATTGAAAATTGAACATTTTTACTATTCAGCCAAAAGAAGCCTTTTATCTTGTGAGCGCAATGAAAATGATTTCAGTATAACACATGAAATTGGCTCATGAGCAGGGATTGTGGCAGTAGAATATGAACTTGCCTTGTATTATTCCAAGGTGGGGTGGAGGGGGCATTTGGAAGTAAAGTCAGTGGAGAAACCAAGTGGCCTGAGGAAGAGCCTCAAAGGGAGAAGCCCTGGCCTTTTTTGTTTCTCTAATGATATTTTGACTCACTGTCCTGAAATTTGCCTGGAAGCAGCCAGGAACTCCTTTTGTGTGTGTGTGTGGGGGGGGGGGGGTCATTATTGGTGTTGTATCCACTTAAAAAAATTAAATGACTTTATTGAGGTGACACTGGTTAATAAAATTATACAACTTTCAGGTGCACAATTCTATCATACAAAACCTGTATATGGTGTTGACTGTTCAGACCTCAAGTCAAGTGTCCTTTCATCCCACTTAGCCCATTTCTCCCACTCCCTTTTCCTCTGGTAAGCACCATACTGTTGTCTGTGTGTGTGTGAGGTTTTTGTTTCCCTTACCCCTTCACCTTTTCCACCCAGTGACCCCTATCTCCCCCCACTTCTGACAGCTGTCAGTCTTTTTTCTGTATGTATACGTCCGTTTCTATTGTGTTTGTTAGTTTATTTTGTTCATTAGACTCCACGTATAAGTGAAATCATATGGTCCTTACCCTTCTCTGACTGGCTTATTACACTTAGCGTAAGAACCCTTATGCATGGGCCTTTCTCACAGCACTTCCCTTGTTTGCAGTCTGCAGTCTATAATTACTGACTTAGTTAATGAGTTTACACATCCATTGTCCTCATCCCCAGACAGAACTTTAATCTGCACGAGGGCATTTTTCCTTCTTGTCCTCCATGAAATATTTGCGGCTTAAACAACCCAATAAACAAAACTTTGTGAGGAGAACGGGATTTTCTAACATTCAGGAAATGTTGACCTAAAGAAAAGATTACAATTTACTAAAGAAAACGGTCAAATCTCTTATAAAAAGAGCTGGCCCCTGGCCCCTCTTTGATGAACATCATGACCCTTGTTTCACAGCAGCAGGAAAGATTTTGTCTAAGGAAGACTAGAGCCTCAAGACCAGTTTCTAAGGACAGAATCCAGGGCCTGCCAAATGCTATCTGTTCATGCCCTAACCTCTTCTCTAAGCCAATTATTGGAGACATTGGTATATCATTCTAAATTTGTTTGCCGTTTTATCCATCCCTTTTAATGTTTTCTTTGTCCTTTAAGGCAAAGTGGTTTACGAGGGGATAGTGGGTTTGTTCATCATCTAATTATGTGTTTCTTTTAAAATGGGCACCTGGCTGCAGGCTCCCAATACACCAGCACACACCCAGCACCAGCTCATGGAAAGAATGTTAAGAATGAATTAATAAACAACAGTATTGTTGTTAAAAAATGGTCAACAGCCAGTGTTACTTTTTTGATGTTGAATAGCACATTTCTTATAACCATTGTCATTGCTTATTTCCAAGCAACGTATTATTTCAATATTTATATGTTAATAGTTTAAGGAATCCTTTCCCATAACTCTTTATTTATGTTGTTCGTGTTCATCTCTTAAAAGCCTCAGAATTACTTAGCGGCCTTTCAGTGGGCTTTTTCCAAACCTACGTGAAGTGTTTTTGCTTTTTGGCTTTGTGGAAATGGTGTGAACCGTCAAGGAAAGAGCAATCTGTTATTTTTTCTCTCACATGTCTTCTGGTCGGAGATGAAAATTTCTCTCTGATGTTCAACAACAAAAGTGTAAGTGTTTGACACCTCCTGAGCTCTGGGTGTCTGCAAGTTACAAATGACTTCAATACGAGCAAGTGATGTAGGCATGCCAGGTATTTTATGGAGCAATGGGCTTTTGTTATTTTTTTTTAAAGATTTTATTTATTCTTTTTGAAAAGAGGGGAAGGGAGGGAGGCAGAAAGGGAGAGAAATATCAATGTATGGTTGCCTTTCATCTGCCTCCAGCTACGGACCTGGCTTGCAACCTGATCATGTATCCTGACTGGGAATTGAACCAGCAACTTTTGGGTTCACAGGCCAACACCCTTCTACTGAGCCACCAGCCAGGGCTGGAATGATGTTTTAAAAGCAATCTTTTGTCACTGTTCTCAGAGCCTGGTGGGGGCAATCTCTCCAGAGGCCTCCCCAGCAGGAGCCCTGCCCTGCTTGAAAATTCCCCTCTCCTGAGGGGGTAGGGTGGGGGTAAACTCTGCCCTACAGTGTTTGAAAGAGAGGGGCAGGGGATACATCTCCAGAAACTTCTCAGTAGGTGTCACCATGTCATCATATATTCCTTTACATACTGAGGAATTCATATATTTTTTTCTTCCTCCCAGGCTTTCATGGTTGGCAAGCTACATATATGTCATAGTTGCTTTTGCAAAAAAAGGAGAAAGTAATTGCTTAAATGTCCATTTTTCAGATGGGTAAACTGAGGCCCAAGTTAACAACCTTGCCAGGAGATATATTTCCATGGTAATCAAAAGGCCTATCCTTTGATTTTAGCCCATGGATGGGACCTTGATACCCAAGTCAATACAAAACTTCAGGTTATGCTAATATGTGGCTTCCTTGTTCCCTCACTAATAACACAGTTCGTATTTATAACAGTGATCAATTACCTGAATTAGTTTATAGGACTGTCTAAAATTCCTTGAGAACATGTGAACAGGAAAAAACCTACAATGTTTTCCTAAAAGCTCATTCTGTGAATTTCTCATCTGTGGTGGATGAGAGGAGCAGGTAAGCTGGTAAGGTTTGCCAACTTAGACCACCTGGGCACCTAGGGTACCCAGTGTGGCTAAGTCTCCTCCCCTCTCTTTTCCCCACATTTCCATCTGTAAAATGGGGCATTAAATGATTAAGTGGATTAATAAATAGCTTGTTTTTAGAATAATGCTTTGTCCAATGTAAGTGCTATATATACCTCAGCTGGTGTTTTAGCTGCTGCTATTTCTATTATTATTATTAATTAACTAGTATTCGCAGAATTAAGTATCATAGATGATGTATCCCTGAGGTTATGATCTCTATTTTATGAACTGGAACCCATACTCTTTTAAAATCAGCCATCTCTTAATTTCAAACAGGAAATAAGATGGGCTGCATACAAACTATACAGCCAAGTTAGGCCAGGAGAGTGAAGTAAAACCAAGGGAATGAGAAAAAGCTGTTCTATGATCAAGTTTTTATGCCCCTTTAAAAGCCAAGCTCAAAAGACTTATTTTAGGTTGGAACTGTACTAGGAGCAAAACCCAGAAATCTCTATCTTGATCACTTTTTTTTTTTTAACTTTCTGAAGGGCAAGGAAACAAAATTAGACTTTTGCTGTTTCTCTCTTTCTCTGCCAATTGTTATTTCTGGTGTCTGCCTCAAGGCAGGGAGGAGGCAGGGGCCAAGGTGAAGCTAAGGCTGTGGTCTGGGTTGGATTCAAAGCTAACATTCAGGCAGTTGCTGGGAGAAACTGCACAGAGCCCTCTTTGAGAAGTCAGTGCCTCAAAGCTGCAGCCTCTCAGGCCCTTTTATAATTGGGAGATTTCAGAGCTGTGGTGAGTAGCCCATCAGGGGTCCTAGTACTGCTCCCTGCTGTCCCTTGAATTCAACCCTCCCAAATCAAGACTTCTTTCCTTTCAGGAGCAGTGAAACAGGATAGATGAAATGTGCAATAGAATCATTGAGCTGGGATAGACTTACTCATTCATTCATTCTCGTTGATTCATTCAAGGACCATGTGTGGAACATCTGTGCCTTGCCTATTTGATGGTGGAAAAGTCCCTGCTTCTATTTGCAAAGTCTAATAAAGAGATCCTCAGGAGAAATAATTCTGCCCAGGACAAGTCCCAAAGCAGGTTTAGCAGAAGACATATGTTATATACTGAGGTGGTAGAGAGGAAGGGAGAGGCCATCTAACCAAGTTAGGACTGGAATGGGAGCTGAAAAGCCTTTTTCTTTAAGTGTCACCTCGCTTGAGTCCCAGGGTCATTTAGGTTTTGACAGGTCAAATTCCAAAAAAGGGAAGGAAGGAAGCAGGAGCTGAAGGAAGGAGGGTGTGGGGCAGCGGCAGAGTGCAAAAGCTAGGGGCCAGAGGCAGGGGGTTACTGCACCTCAGGAAGCAGGGTGGCTCCAAGGTAGAGCATGAGTGTGAATGAGCTTCCAGGGAGAGCCTGAGACCCAGCATCAGGGACCTCCTATGCTATTTTAAGAAGTGTTTACTTCATCTTGTAAATTTGTGGATCATAGACTACCAGAACATATAACCACCTTGGAAGTCTGTTAAATGCAGGTGCCTGGGCCACATCCGTAATGGGTCAGAATTTTCTGAAATTTTGGATTTAAGATGTGTATCCTTGGTCTTCCTTATGCATAGTGAAGTTTGCAGAAGGAGCTGTAGGTGGTGGAGGGCTGCCTACCAAAAGATTAAGCAGAAGGCTGCTGAGTGTGACAGAATTTGAGTTCTATGCACATAGGCGTATTATGGCCTTGCACCTCCCATCCTCCTTGAGCTCAGGTGAGTTACTCAAGTGATTTGCAGAGAGCTGTGTGGTGTCTCCCGAAGGAGCCTCTGTGCCATGTCTTCTCTCTGCCATAGTAATGCTGGACATCCACATTGAGAGGGAGCCTGTGTCAACCTGGGACCCCATCCCTCTGCTGAGTAATGGTGGACTTCAAGCTCCAAGGAGAAATGGACATTTAGCATATGAGCCACTGAGATCTGGGAGGTGCCTATCACCAGAGTCGCCCACTTACGCTGGCTGATGCAGGCATCTTGTGTTCAGGGGCATCACTTCAGTGGCTTCTGCCAGGTACGCTGGAATAGGGACAACCCAGGGACAGGGAAGCCAGTTGGTGTGTGTGGCAAGAGTCCAGAGTTGATTGGGAAACAGAACAGACGAAGTGGGAATGGAGAGGATTCAATAGATACTTAACAAATAAAATTGTCAGAGCTTAGTGAATATCAGATGTGTAGGGGGGAAAAGACACTTACAGGCACTGTATCCTGTTGCTAGTTTGGGTGATTGGGAGGTGACACCAAATGCAGAAAGATGGGGGGAGGATAACTGTAGGGAAGGAAGACGGGAAATTCCTTTGCTATATTCTCAAATGTGCCTAAGGATCTACCAATAGAGAGATGATTGCTGGGCAGTTGCCTATAACTGGTTTCCTGGACTCTAAATGAGGGTGGCGGGTGGGGGCAGGTTCTGAGCTGGAAAGACAGATCCTCTGGGAAGAGTCTAATATGAACCACAGGAGCCAATATGATCACTTAGTGAATCTTCTGAGAGTGAAGGGGAGACCCTGATGTGTGTCAGAATGTAAAGAACTAGCAGTGGAGACTTTAGGAATCATCTGGAAAGGAGATGATGTTCAATAAAGGATAGTATGGAAAGCCATTTTCCAATAGGAGGGAATAACCAAAAGTGTCAAAAGCCTCAAAAAATCAAGTTATATAAAAACTTAAGAATGCTCCTGGTACTTGGCAGTTGGGAAGGGGGGTCATCGTGATGTCATCGTGTGCATGAAGAACCTTGGTTTCCTATGAATGAGAGAGTGGTTGGAGTGAAGACCCTATTGTTATTGAGCGGGCATCATAAGGAGAGCTGGAATGGCTGGTTACAAAGCTAGTTCCTTTGTCACAGTCCTGAAGATATGGATTCACTAGTCTGTGCAAGATGGACTCAAAGAATCCATACAAGCTTCTCCAGGAAACTTCCATACACACCCAAGTTTAGAATTCACTTACCTTCTAAGAAACTTGGTAGAGATGAAGAGAGGAGGAATAGAAAGAAGCTAGAGAAATGCTAGCATTCTCTTGAACCACAGGATCAACGGGAAGAGGCTGATGGGGTAGTGGCTGCAATGGTACCCTAGAGGGAGAACCAGAAGAGCTTTTAGATTCGAGTGGAGAGTTGTTCTTGATCTGGAAGGGTACCTTGGACTGGAGAAGTTTGGGTAGACATGCGTGCAGATATAATTGGAGGTAAGGGGGTCATAAAGAAGGGCTTTAATTTTCTCCTTGAAACAGAAAGCAGAACTGTTATGGTGAGCATAAAGGCAGAGGTTGGGTGGGAATTTGAAGAAGAAGGTGGCACAGATTTGAGACCGTCTTGGAGGGAGAAGGCAGTGGGAGGTAAGCTGTTTTAGACAACTTGCTGGTGGAATCAAAGGCTTGCTGAGATTAGAGACCTTGAGTTTGCAGTGGTTCGATCTTATATCCATGGGCAATTGTGTGCTTGGCCTAAGGGATCCTTGATCACGTTGGGAGATGATTCATGACTGGGTGGACACAGAGGATGTAGTTATGAGGAGATTGTCCAGGAAGAAGTTCCAATCATCCATATAAGTTCTTGGCTATCTAGAGAAGAGATGCCAGGCTGATAGATCAGTAGAAAAGGCAAGGTCAGAAATGAGGCTGCTGTGATGTGTCAAGGTGAGGCTTCAGAAAACTAGAAGGGAAGATAGACAGTTGAGTTTGAGATTTTTGATGTGGGTGGTTCACATGATTAGAAAGTTCAAGGTTGGGGTGAAGGCCACTGGTCCAAGGTCAAATGTCCAAGAATCATTATTTGGCTCATGTCCACAAATATCGAAATTATCTTAGAGTCACTGGTAAAGTTGGTACCATGCGAACCTCTAAGCTAGGCCCCAAAACCAGTAGTCAATGATGAGGGAATTGAAATCTGGGACCGTTGGCCCCGCCCCACCTTTTCCAAGGTGAAAGATAGAACCACATGGTCAAAGCCTTTCCATGGAACCCAATCCCCACAGTCCTCTCAGCTCCTGATCTAGTTTATTTTTGACAGTGGTTTTTATAAGCCAATTTCATATTGTTATTAAGTGTTCATTTTAAATTAATACCATGATGGATTAAGAGGAAAAATAACTGTGGAGGATATTCTGAAAAGGTGGCTCCATCCCTCATGTGTATCTTGGGCCTCTGTGCTGAGCAAAACTCAGTTAAAGGGGCAAGCAAAATGTCTGGTTTAAACTTTACATAGGAAGGTAATGCTTGCCCAAACTCTGGAAGTTTACGTGTCCCAAACGCCTACCTTCAGGCACATCGTTTAACATTTGTGTTTAAAACAAAGCCCCATAGGACGGGCTCAGCTATGAGCTTGAGAATTAGGAGTGTTCTCAACAGCACAGCCTTCTGCTGAAGGAAAATATACATTTAACTAGAGAGACAACCAGCACCATAACCAACCAAGAAACCTCACAGCCATCTTTGTTATTCTTTCTTCCAGACCACTCATTCCTCTCTTTGCTACGTTCCAGGATTCTCCTCTCTTTCCCTTCCCCCCACCCCAGGCTCCCTGACTGGTAGCAGTCCCCTCCTCTTTCCTCAGAAGCTATGATACTGTGCACTAGTGTATCAGTATCTTAGGGCTCCTGTAACACATTTCTACAAACTTGATGACTTAAACTCGATTTATTCTCTTACAGTTCCAAAGTCTTGAGCCCCTAAATCAAGATATCCTTAGCTCTCCCTTCAAAAGCTATGGGAGGAGAGGTATCCTTTCTCTTTCCTCCCCTAGCTGCTGGTGGCCTCTGCTGTCCGTTGGCTGTGGCTGCATGACTCCATTGTCTGCCTTCCTCTTCACATCACTTCCACTGTCTTCTCTACTTGTAAGGATGCTTATCATTGGATTTAAGATTTACCCTAATCCAGGATGATCTCATCTCCCATCTTTAACCTAATTACATGATGTAATTCTTTCTGGGCAGAGTCACACTCACAGATTCCAGGTGGACATCTTTGTTTTCAATTTTTTAAAGAGGGGAGTACCCTTCAACCCACGACCAAGAAAAAATAATACCTGAGCAAAATCTGTGTTGACATCTTCCTTTGTGAGATTATGCCCTCATAGCTATAGTTCTTTGAGAAAGAGAAAATGTCTCATGTTTTTAATGCTCTCTCTTAACTCCTCCAGCTGCTACTCTCCAGGATGTCTTCCCAGTTTGTTGGATTTGCCTCCTCTCAATTTATAGACCTTCACACATGAAGCAACTGCATTCCTCCCTTTTAAACTTGGCTCAAGGCTGACTTTCTAGAAGTTCCTTTTGTTGCTTCTACAGTACTTAATCCACCTCTCTAACTCAAACCTCTTTTGACGTCATTGTCTCCATAAGAGGTTAATTATTCTCAGATTGGTCAGAATTTCTTCTATTATCAGTTTGCCAGCCAGTGAAGATACATTCCATATATATATATTTTATATGTAATGTTAATTAATCCATTAACTGAATACTAAATGCACTCAGAAAACTACATGTAACAGAAGTTTATGCCACAACAGAGGGAAAGCTGTGTTTGCTGACTCAATTGGGATATCCCAGGTATATGAGTCAGCCTTACGTTTGTCTTAAGGAACAGAAAACCAGAATACAGAGGATTAAACAAATGCAAATTTATTTGCCTCAGGTAAAGAGAAATTAAAACGTAGAAGGCTACCTACGTACATAAATCCAACAGATTAATGAAGTAAGGACTGATACTTCCAGAAGTCCATTGGCTTTTCTCTCACAGTCATACAGAGGCTGCTGCAGATACAGCCATTTCACCTACACTGACAGCAAGTAGAATGAGTAGGGAAATGGAAGATTCTCCCGAGTTGCATCTGCTCCTTTGTATTAGGAAAATAAAGCTAGCACAGGGATTCTTCTTCTTCTGAAGCCAATTTCATTTGCTTCTACTTTTGTTCCTAGTTACATAAAAACTTGGAAAAGCCAGTCCTTTCCAAGGATTCCCACCCTTTGTAGTGGGATGTACTAGGTAGAAAGGGTGGGGAGGGTCTTGACTAGCTGATAAATAGCACTTGGCTCTCCTTTAAAGTGCCCACGTAACCTAATCTGTCCTGGATCCTTCAAGTCCTTGCCACACCATCTAATATTTTCACCTCATCTTATGCCAGGATTAATAAGAGCAGCTATTAACATCATAGGCAATGACAAAATCCAAAGTATATAAATCACCAGACTGGAGAATCACCTCCCACCCCCATTTTTTTTTTTTTTTTTTTAAGATTTTATTAAATTTTAGAGAGAGAGGAAGGGAGAGAGGCAGAGAGGGAAAGAGACTTCAATGTATGGTTGCCTTTCACCTGCCTCCAGCCACAGACCTGGCTGGAGACCTGGCTTGCAACCTGATTATGTGCCCTGGCTGGGATTCAAATCAGCAACCTTTGGGCTCACCGGCTGGTGCCTAATCCACTGTGCCACCAGCCAGGGCCTTTTTCCTTTTAATATATAGGTGAATGCTGGTTTGAATGTGGTGTTGTGGCCACCTCCACTGCCAGAAAGTTCCATTGCAGTCATGTTGAAGCTTCTGCTAAACCTGAGAAAAACTTACTCAGACAGGAACTACACCATATTGGTGAGGGCACCCTCAGATGTTTTGTTCTCATTGGTTCTGTGACAGCCCCTGCTACAACATTCCTCTGTGGTCCTGCACCCAATATGATGTGGGGACAAAAATGAAGGAGAAACTTGAAAAACTTTATGCAGATTATATTTTCTGCACATTGGTTCATTAAACAATCATTAAACAAAGTTTTTAATTAAAGTTAACATCTTATTTAAGTATTTATATTATTTATGAAAGAAATAGTTTTACATTTAAATCTAAATTTGATCAATGATTATTTAAATGCATTCTTTTTTTAATAATTGAAGATTGTACTTGTGGGCTTTAAGTGTGATCCCTTAATCCAAACTTAATCAGATTTGTTAATTCAAATGCTATCAGTTAGAATGGTAACTTGTTCTAACAAAGGAGCAAGAGAATGAGTTATTAACTTCAGAATGCTCATTTATTACAGCGTTCTGTAATAAACAGACTCGCTGAGCTCTGTTTTCCATTTTTCTTAGAAACTACTAAATGTCTGCTATTTGCTTGCAAAAGGAAACATACAAGGTCTGTCCCTAAAGTATTGAGCCAATGTCAATATAATTAAAATAGTTTGTGTGGCTCGATACTTTTGGGACAGACCTCATATGCTTATTTGATAGGTAAGAGCCCCATAACTCTAAAAGTGCATCAAGAACCTGTCCTTCCTAGAACTGATGTCACCCTATGTACATATTGTCTTCAACCCCTACCTCTTGTCTTGATTCATTTGTTCTTGTGGGTTGTCTGAAATTGCACTTGACTGTTTAGATGTGATATCTGAGGTTGGACTTGACTCATCTCTTACTAATTTTATTCCATCTTTCCCCACATCATACCTTACCACTAAGCCTCAGCTTTATCCAAGTTAATTTTCTACTCCTATTCCTACAGCCTTCACCCCTTTCCAATATTCAGTATGAAAGCTCTCCTAAATGAGTGGAAGGATTCTTTTCTTTTGGTTAAAGAATTATACCATAACCACACATTGTTAGTTTGAATAGCAACTCCCACCTCCACTGGGAGACGCTCACCCTCCTTAGCATCAGCCATTATTCAACCTATTATTAAGTTCTCAGTTCTTTTCTCTACCTGAATTGTTTATTTGTTCTGGCAGTGTTAAAGTTTAGTCATCTACTTTTTATCTAAGTTGGTTTCTTCAGTAGTAGTGCTATGACATATTCAGTTTGGGAGATTTATGTTAAAAAATAATCACTCTCTTACTACCTCTCCAAGAATGGGCTCCAGGCACATACCTTTTTAAAGTTCAAGTGATTCTAATGCACATCCTGTTGGAGAACCATGATATGGTGAGCTCTTAGGAGCAAGAGTCCTTGACAAAACTATCTTTTCAATTGCTAAAGACAAATCAGAAGATGTATTTGTATGGCACTTGCAACTGACAACATGCTCCACAAAGATAAGTCTTTGGTTCCCTAAATAAAACACAGTCTGTGCATGAAATTTACATTTGTATATATGATGATGATGTTTTGATTAGATTCATGACAATTGTAAAAGATGGCAAAAGTCATCTGTAGAATTGGGTATAATTTATGTAATTACCCAAAGGGAAAGATTAAACAGGTTACGATGGGTATATTTAAATCTGTGGCTGGTGGCGTTATAAATAAATTGGCCTTCATTTGAAGGATGCTATTGTCAAACAGAAGACCCATCTCCTGGGAAGCCTGTTCACACATGTAGTGTCTGTCTGTGCAGGGTGTGGCTCTCAGTCTGGGGAGCCCTGAGGTCCACACCCTGGTGTTAGTAATCCAGACTTTACCAGACTTGAAAGGCTGACCTGCTGTAACAAAAGTGAAAAAGAATAGTACTTCAACACAGAATGCTAATGGCTTAATTTATCATGATTAGACCAAATAGCTGTATGAAACTACTTCTCACCTCTCTCTGATGCAAAAGGAACCATGTCTGAAGGTGACATGGGAGCATGGAGACAAAACAGCTGGCGTGGGGGTGAAATGTTTAAGGCAATGTTTCTTTACCTATTGTTATTACTACTCCCCTAAGGGGCCTTTTTAGATATTTTTCTCCAACTGACCCTCCCCCCCACTAAATTTTATTGCATAGGCATAGCTATTTATGTGATACATATATGTGAGTTTTGTAGTTTTAACATGTTTTCTTTCCTCTTTTTTGCTTTCCTTGGGAACTAATGTTTTGCTTCTTGAGGGTGAGATGGCCCCCTCTGAAGATGAATTGTTTAAGGCACCAAATTTTCAAAAGCCTGAAGTATACATACACCTGCATTTGAGGGATGCACCAGCCAGGTGGCCGAGGTGGGCAATGACCTTGAGCCTGGAAGGATGAGACCCCTAAAGGGAAAGAGTAGAGTTGGCAGTCGGGCATGAAGGGAAGTTGAATACTCAAATAGGGGTGGGACATAAAAAGATTTCAATGTAGGATAAATCTGTGAGACATTGAAGTGGGGATTCTAGCTCTGGCAAGGTGAGTCCAGACCTCAGAAGTAGGACATTCATTAAAGGTCCACCTGTAGGAATTAATGTTATTTAGATGGTGTTGAAAAGCCAGGAGGACAGGTGACATTTTCTGGGAGAAATTAGGAGGTTTTAAAGAGAATGGGACATGCACAGAGGCTTAGACAGTAAAACTTTTGAGTCACAGTAGGTAGAGTCATCAAGGCATACCTGAGAGAGAGTGGAGCCCAGGTTGCCTAGAGAGGTTGGAATTCTTGACCAAAAAAGTGACCAGCTACTGCTGAAGATGTTCCTCAGGAGTCATGGCAGTGAGTGCACAAATAAGTTGATGAGTCTGGCAAAATTTAAAATGACCAGTGACAAGAGTAGTTGTAAGTGGCATCTTGAGATTACTACATAGTTTGAAGTGGAATATGAATAGTCAGGGGTCAAGTAGAAAGAGCTTAAGTAGACAAGACTCTGAGGTTTGCTTATAAAGGGAACATGAGACATGGAGAAGAAGGAAGGGTTGTATGTATTGAGGGAGATTATTGCTTGGTTAGGAACAGGCTTACTTGCTGCTGGAACTGATATGATGAGGGAGAGATAGATGACACAGAAGATGTCAGAAATGAACTAGAGCCTGGAACCCCTATTGTCTGGTGGCAATTAATTAATGAAGGCCATGGTCCAGGTCTGTGTGGTTTACTTACACATGGAAGTTAGCAAGTATTCTTCTTTGCAAATGGTGGAATTTGCTCGTCCAATTTTAACCATAAAAAGCAATTTCAAAATGAATATTCTAAAATATAACTGTTTCCTCCATTCCAATTCTTCCATGTGCTTCAGATGCCTGGCACGTTTTTTCCCCATCAGCATGTTTCAGTGAAGTGATTGCCTATAGACATTCTTGAGGTGTGAAACCATTCCCTGTGGCAAGCCCAGCATTTCAGTTGCTCTGATTAGAGAAACACAACTAACCATCAGGCCAAGGACCTTGAGAAGCTATGCATCCTGCTTGCCTCTTCTTTCCAGTGTAAAGATCATTTCTCAGACTATTCTCTCTTTTAAACATTTAGCCAGTTTTTCTACTGCTTCTATTTAATTTCGTATCACAAATGGTCTTGTTAAATCATAAGGACATTAAAATGGCCCTCAAATATCCCTGACCAGTGTGGCTCAGTTGGTTGGGTGTCATCCTGCTAGGCAAAGCATTGCTGGTTTGATTCCCTGTCAGGGCATATGCCTGAGTTTCAGGTTCAATCTTAGGTTAGGGTGAGTGTGAGGCAACCGATAAATGTTTCTCTCATTCTTCCTCCCTTCCCCTTTCCTTAAAATTGAATAGATGGAGCCCTGGATAGTGGCACAATGGATAAGGCACCAGCCTGAGAACCCAGAGGTCGCTGGTTCGATTCCCAGCCAGGGCAACATAACCAGGTTGCAATACAGGTCTCCAGCCATGTCCGTAGCTGGAGGCAGGTGAAAGACAACCATACATTGATGTTTCTCTCCCTCTCTGCCTCTCTCCTTTCCCCTCTCTCTAAAAATAATAAATAAAATCTCTAAAAAAATGAATAAAGTCTTGAATAGAAAAATCTTGATCCACAAATAGTTAAAATATATTGTGAGGTAGTAAATATGGCTCTTATTAGTTAATGCCTGATTTGCATATGATACAAAATAAAAAGAGCTTTGTTAATTGTCAACTAGGCTTTCCACTCTTTATTATGGTCCTTAAAAATTAGTACTTCTTCTAAATTGTTCTAATAATTTTACTCTTGATTTTTTTTTTTAATAGGCAGATTTATTATGTCATCTGGCCATTAGAAAATGGAAGTGAATATTTCTAACTTCTTATACAAGTTTGCTAGAATTCTAGTAGTCATGGATGGATTTATTTCATTCCTGGAGTGAAATACTTCTTTGCACCATCAGGAAGCATGTTAATTCATCACAGAAATAGCATTTAGACTTGGAATCACTGGAGTTTATAAATATGGTTATGATGGTCCCAAATGAGGGCTGGAGCTTTATCTCTTACTTCTTTATAAGCTGAAAAAATGTGGGTGATGCCCACCATCTGGAAGCTTTTTTAAATTGTAATTTCATGAGACTTTTTACCTCTTTTGTGTATGCCATTGTTGGTGGGGGGCTTACTGAAACTGGACTCATAGAGTATGTTAGATTGCTGCTTTGTGCCTGCCAGGAAGACAAGTGGACTTGGAAAGAAATTTCCTGCTTTGATAATGACACATTAAAGACTTGAACCCAAAAGGTTAAACCCATGGCTATTTTTCTAACACTCCACACAATAATACTTTCAGATTGGGTTTATTTAGCAGAAACAGACACCTTTGTGTAAGCTGAAAGCAAGTCTCACATATTTTTGATCCACTTAAATATACCTTCTCAAAGTTTACAAAGATGAAAATAGGTGATGTGCCCATTATGATTTTAATAACTTTCTATTCTGTTTAACTTATTGATTTTGTTAAAACTGTACTTCATTAATGACTTGGTTTCCCAACTGTGTGCCAGGGCACCCAGCATGCCTCATGATATTATAAATTTCTCAATGGAAACACAGTGGTACTTGATAGCTGCCAGAGAACATGGAAACCACAAGTTTGAGGGTAGTTCATTGTTTTAACTTCAGACGACACAGCATTCCTTTCATTGTCAAGTTGGGTTTTGGTAGTTGTGATGAAAGCCAGTACATGCAGACATCAAGATAAGAATGAGAAATGTGAGTGGTAGTGTCACATTGGAATCTAAGATTTTGACATTATATAATGCTCAACACTTACATAGGTACTGAGGGCCCATTGTTAGTCACTGGCTATTAAAGAATGAATTAAAAATATTATCTTTTATTTCAATATATGTGTTAGCTTTCCCCCCCAACAACTACTAAGTTATTAGGGCAGAATATTTAAGTTTTTTTAACATTACTACTTAATAATCAGAACTCTTAGGTAGTCCCTTTGGCCTAGTAGTGCTATGAACCTTTGCATTAATGGTTTCATTTTTTGCAAGTAGAATTTTATAGTAAGTTGAATGAAGTATTCTTCATTTATTAGCTGTCATCTTTCAACCACAAGCATCTTTACTCTTGTAAAGATACCTAGCTAAAAAGGATTCCTAATGACAGAATGTTCATGGCGATCACCTCAAGAGCCTAGCAACTACTACTGAAGTCCCACCTCTCCAGCTCCTGGGAAGCCTGCATTACATCACCTACATTTATTCACTTACTTTGTAACTTATATTGTTGGCTTATTTTATTGCATTCATTTCAATGCAGTTGATTTCTTGGGAGGAGGCGAGGCAAGGGTATAAAATGTAGTTGTCATAAATGGATGCTCAGTAAAGGTTTGCTGAGTGAAATAATTTAATGATCTCATCTGTGTTTTTATTGAACCATCATGAGTGGTGTGTGGCATTTCTACACAATAATTACCAGCCCTAAATATCTAAGGAATGCAGGTTTTAATCCTTAAGTGGATTATCTGATAATTCATAAGTGATCTTTCTTTAAAACTCAATGTCATGTTATTATGCTTCACCACCACCACCACCACCACCCCCCTGCCAAATAATGTATGTATTGAAGACACAACCTCTAGTACCTCAGAGTGTTGACTGTATTTGAATACAGGGCATTTGAAAAGGTGGTTAAGTTAAAATAAGGCCATTAGGATGGGCCCTAATCTGAGCTGATTGATGTCCCTATAAGAAAAAGAGCTTAGAACACACACAGAAACACCAGGAGCATACAAGCTGACACAGAGAAAAATACATGTGAGGACACAACATGTAGATTACCATCTGCAAGCCAAGGAAAGAGGTCTTGGGAGAAACCAACTCTGCTATCACATTGACCATGGACTTCCAGCCTCCAAAACTGTGAGCATATAAATGCTCATTGTTTAAAAATGCCACAAAGTGTGTGGCAGACTGAGCTGATTAACACACATATTTAGTAAAATCCACTCCTTTTGATTATGGTTTTTGAATGCTGCAGGGAAAAGGTACTGTGGTCATAGCTTTTGGGAGAACACAAGTTGCTTCTTGGTGATGTGGGCCAAACTAATGGATAGTCTTTTGTTGAAACTGACCAAAGTCAGAGTCTTATGTCAATGGGCTTAAAAACTTGTCTTTTTTTTTTTATGATTTTATTTATTATTTTTAGAGAGAGGGGAAGGAAGAGAGGCAGAGAGGGAGAGAAACATCAATGTATGGTTGCCTTTCACCTGCCTCCAGCTACACAGCTGGCTGGAGACTTGGCTTGCAACCTGGTTATGTGCCCTGGCTGGGAATCGAACCAGCGACCTTTGGGTTCTCAGGCCGGCAACTTATCCACTATGCCACCAGCTAGGACTTGTCTTTGCATTTCTTATAGAATAGTCTGCAGATTGAAATGGGATTGAGGAGGGAAGGGTGCACATTTTAGTCTACACCAATATGATACTGAGTTTTAAAAACAAATTATTTATAAAATAAAGGTTAAAACTTTAATTTCTTAAAAATATGGAACTGATAGTTCTTTTAAGAAATGCCATATACTGTTTATGATGGTTTAATGTGAACTGAGATAAGATGTTTATTAAATCACATGTTACACAGCAGAAGAAGAGGTTATGGAGGTATGCCAGGGGGACACCGAGAAGATCCTGCTTTTAAGTATATTTCAGCCTTGTATTTTATACAAATGGAAGCAGCTGCCAGGCATCCCCGCCTATAATTAGTATCATTAATGAAAGATATAAATTTAGTTTATAGTAGGAATCTTTTGTTTTCCTATTCACAAAAGGTTTTAGTTATGCATTTACTAAGGTATTTTCTCTTTTTCATCACATGCGATGTTCTGGAACATGTTTGCCCTGCTTAACAAGGGTGATCCAGCTCAAAGCAGATCTTGTGCATCACAGCACTCATTGATTTCCTCCTGTATGTATGTGGCGTCCACGACCATTTGCCCAGGACTTTGTAATCTCTCGCTTCTCTATGAAGCACTTGCTAATATCATGTTTAAGTTCATGCCCAAGGTTGGCCATGCTATCCCCATGTTGTTATTCCTCCACCCCTCAGCAAATTTGTCCTTCTGTTTTCATGTTGTATTTGTTATCTGCATTTGGTTCATTTACCTTCAAAGATATCCTCTTAGCCAAGAGCAGCAAGTACAATGTGCTTGGTTTGTTTAATCCAAGTTTATCTGTTATTGTGTAGTTTATAAATGGGGTTTATGAGTAGGCCAAAGGTCACTGTGTCAACAAGCTTTAGGACAGTGTTGGGTCCAGATAGAAACGAATGCTAATGAAAGTACTTTGTAGTCACAGGTGCACTAAGAATTGGACTTAGAGCTCTGTTAAAGTAGAAGGGAATGTGAAGAGAAAAGTTGATGACATTGCTTTGGACAGATGGCTATAGAATAGGTAAACAGTAAAAAGGAAATGACTGGCTCCATTGATTTATGGGTATAAAAGTTCTTGTAAGCTTATCTTAAAGACCTTAGAAGTCCCCCATTACGAATTTTAAGGTTCAATAAGGTTCTTCAGAGATATTTCATCATAAAACTTGGTTAGTGTTTTTCAGTTTTCATCTTTGTAACTTTCCACACAGCTCATTTATTAGGTCTTCTTTCTGCCCATAGTAGAGAAGTTAAACCCTGAAAAGTAAAATTGTTCTATTTGAAGTCAAAGGTGAGCTGGACAAGGGAAGCAACAGTGTGACAGTACTATTCTCTGTAGAAACTACAGTAAGCTTTACATCTCTATGGAGGGAGGCTTGTGAAGGCCTCTTCCAGGGAGTTCTCAATATTGGAAACGCTATGTTTTCTCTTTCCTGTTATTCTAACTATTCATTAAGCCAAAATTTTCCCCATCAGTTTCAAATTTGCAGTTAGTTACTAAGCTGAGAAGTACAAGTTTGAGTTTCTGCGTGGTTAATTCACTTTTCTCTTCTTCTAGGCAAGTTGTGTTCTCAATGACTCAATTTGTGGGAGGAACTGTCTATCAAGATCTTGAGTTTCTTCTAGGCTGGTCTCTCAGATTGTTTTAATGAGTTGATGGAACACTTCTGAGAGGAGAAAATGGCTCTCAAACTTCTGCTTCCAGTTGTATCTAACTATTACACTAAACTTGAGCACTATCTATGTATAAGATTCTTTAGTCCTTCAACCCAACTATAACTGGAAACATAACATGATGTGTGCTATTTAGAAAGACATGATAATAGTAGATGTAATATAAAAGAAGAATGGACACCAGCAGTGATAATAGTAGATGTAATATAAAAGAAGAATGGACATCAGCAGTACTATATATTTCTAGTGGCCATTTCCATAGGAAATCAAACTGCGTTTGACTCCTAATGTTCATTTTCACTTGAGGTGATTATGCTTACAATTTTCTTTATAACTTTCCAGTCTCCTTGACCTTTCATTAAAAACACACACACACAAGACTAAGTGGCTTAAACAATAGGCATTTATTTCATATAGCTCTGGAGTCTGAAGTCCAAGATCAAGGTGCCTGTGGATTCATCCCTGATGAGGGCTTACTTGTAGTTGGCCCCTTCTTGTTGTGTCCTCAAGGCTCAGAGAGAGGGAGAGAGAGAGAGAGAGAGAGAGAGAGAGAGAGAGAGAGTGAGTGAGTGTGAGCAAGCTCTGGCCTCCTCCTCTCTTTACAGGGACACTAATTCCATCCTTTAAACCTAATTATCTGTCAAAGTCCCCTCTTCCTAATACTATTACACTGGGAGTTAGGGCTTCAAAATTTGAAATCTGTGAGGATATAAACTTTCAGTTTATAACACATTTTTTCTAGCCCTGGCTGGTGTGGCTCAGTGGATTGTCACCAGCCTGTGAACCCAAGGGTCACTGGTTTGATTTCCAACAGTTGGGTTGAAAATAGATTTAATTCTCATCATACACAGTCTCTGGTACTATATATATATCACATATTTTAAAGTATGTTTAAAAAGCCCTGGCTGGTGGCACAGTGGATAAGGTCACTGGTTTGATTCCTAGTCAGGGCACATATAACCAGGTTGCAAGCCAGGTCACCAGCCAGGTCACCAGCCAGGTCCCCAGCTGGATACAGGTGAAAGGCAACCATACATTGATGCTTCTATTCCTTTCTTCCTCCCTCCCTGCCCTTTTCTCTAAAGATAATAAATTCAATCTTTAAAATAAATAAATAAACACTTTCCATTTTCATAGCTCCTCATTTGGAGAGATTTTAAATTAGAAGAAGATTCTAACATATGACCTAAAGATCATTGGATATTATTAGCCACAGCACAGAGTTTCTGGTCCATATTATCAATAAGTGACTAATAAATGACTCAAGAAATCTTGAGGCCAGGGCCATATCAAATTTGATTCTTAGGGGGTTAAAAGAAAGGCTAAGGATATTGGATTTCGGTTCTCTGAAGCCATGTTTGAGAGCTCAGTTAGGGAAAATTCTACTTGATCATTTTCTCCCCCCAAGCATGAGCATTGTTTTATTTAAGCCAAATGTGATGCTTATGAGATGCAGTGAGCTTGTTGAATATTCATTTGCAGTTCTCTTCATCAAGTTCATATATTCACTTTTATTTTCCTTTGATTTATAATTGGTGTTTTTGCACATTTATGATCTGCTTTGTTTTAAATGGATGACCTGTTTCAAATGCCATTTACCACCACCACCCCCACCACCACCACCACTCAACCCCATGCAGTAATTAGTTGATGAGAAATTGGCTCATTGAGTGACGGTGTTCTGATTATTACAAGGAGCCACCCTACTCCCAGCTCGCCTGTGTGCCGCTTGCTAGTTCTGTGGACATTATAGTTCACAGCCCTAACATAAAATTTAAAATTGGAATATGGCACTCCTTAAAATCCGTATCCCAGAATCACAGGGGATCAAGTGGTCACCTAACCCAGGCAATAATTGCTCCAATGTCCAAAGTCATTGAACTCACACACTTAAATGTTCTCATCCCAGGTGAAGTAATTCTCAAATCTTTTACCCTTGGCCGCATGATCTGGTTGGGAGCAGCTTGGCCTCAACTTAACTTTCCTCTGAACGTACATAAACATGAGCATCGCCAGTTAAATGCTCCATGGACAGGTGTTTTCCAAGATGCAACCACTTAACATAACCTTAAATGATGGAATCTCTTTATAGCATGGATACAAATGCTTTATAAAGAAAAATAATGTTAGCTTCTTACAGAGTAACATGCATCTCTTAAGAAATCCTTCAGAAATCCCTTCCCCGTGCCCTACTGAAGCGTCTGATTGTGCTGGAGAAACCTGGCCAGACCCTTGTGCGTTGGGACAGTGTGGGACGGTACAGGGACAGTCCTGAGAGCCAGGCTGGCTGAAGACTTGCCCTCAAGGCCCTTGACTTTTTATTTTATTTTATTTTATTTTTTATTTCAGTTCATTTTAAGTGAAAGTTTGTTTAGAAAGTTAAACAGGCAATAGAAGTGAGCTGGCTGGGCAGCATAGGCTCAAGAAGCAAGCACCGCTGGTAGAAGAAGATGGGCCCTTGGAGCTTAAGAGAGAGAAAGGCAGAGGTGAAGTGACTGGAGGAAGAGGCAGGGGAAGGGAAAGGTGTGGGTGTGGGCCCAGGAGGGAGAGAGTCTTAATTTCTTAGAACTTGGTTTCTTTGCTTGTGAAGTGAAACAGTGTAATAGGTTTTCTCCTGGTTGTTTTACTTCCTGGACTCTTGCAAGTATGAAAAGATACAAGGTATATTTGGAAGAGCTGTGGCAATCTTTGGGAACAAGCAGAGTCACAATTTGCTGGTAGGTATGGCCTCCTCACGCTCCAGCTCAGGATGTATTAATCATGAGCATCACTAACAAACACTGACGAATAGCCCCACACTTACAGAAAAGGAAGATAGGGAAGTGGACAGTGGCCGGGCAGCCAGGCTTCTGTGATGACTTCCTGGTGCAGATTCCAGATGATGCACCATGCTTGATTTCAAGCCCTGATTGGAATCTCAGGGTGAACTTGTTTTCTTTTAAGACATCCCGTGGGAGGCCCAGATTCCTCTCCTGGTTTCTGACAGATGTGAGAGGAGCTAAATGAAGCCAGAAATTAAAAGAAGACATTAAGACAGTATGATGCTATAAGACAATCCAAAATTGTAAAAATAGAACTTTGTTGTGTGTTCTCCTTAACAAACCTCTAGGAAATAAAATGCTTTGATATTTTATTTGAAAAGAAAACCTTAGCCACCTTACTTCCTTGGTGTCCTAGATTTTAAACAAAATTATTATATGAATATACCTCTTGGAAGAAAAATGCTTTAGGACATCAGTCATATTTATAAATTTGTGTGATTATCAAAACATTGGGGCCAATTCTGTTAACTTTAGAGTGTGGAATTTTAGGAAACAACTTGTTAAATGTATCTAAATTGATACATTTTTTTCATAAAAAAAAACACATGCAATATTTTACTCAGCATTGAAACTCTAGTTGTTTATTTCTTAAGCATTTGCATATCCACATAGAAATTGGTAAACACATTCTTTTCAATTATCTATAGCCAGGAATTGTTTAAATTGCGTATTGTGTGAAGCAATGAGAATCTAAAATAAATAGCCCAAAGAAGGCTTTACCTTATGTTGTGTGATGATGCTAAGTTAGGTCAGGCAGAGACAGTGTTGTTCTAGAAGTGTCCCCTTCCAACTCAAGACCCAAGGACAAATGATGGCTCCCTTCAGTGGTGCTGCTTGCATTTGCTTCTTAGTTTGGAGGAATTGACTTCCTAAAATGTTTACATTTTTGTTTTGAAGACATTTTTTTTTTTAAGAAAAGGAATAGCTTTCATAGATACTCAGTTATTTTATTATTAGTTCAGCTGCACTTAATAAGGAAAGAGATAAGATTTTATAATTCCAAGCTGTCTGGTTTGTGTTGATGTTGCTCATTGCTTGCATCCTTTGTGCACTGCTCTTGAAAGCAAATCCAGCCATGACAAGGTTTGAAGAATCTTTAGCATAGTTGTTGGTCGTTTTGCCAAAGTCAACTATGGCAGGGCTTAATTAACAATGTACCACTGGGCAAGGCACTCGTATTCACTCCTGTCAGCTTGAGAAGCACCTGCCCTCAGGTCAGAAGCCAAAAATGTTGACCAGGATTTCCCATGTGCTCATGTGATTGACATTCATACAGGTGATATGGAACAGTGTGGCTATAGGAAGGAATGTCTGGAGGTACCACTGAAGACTGCTCCCACCCTCTGAGCCAATGCACATACATGTAGATTGCAAGCATACATGTCTCCCTCATAATCACATACATGTGGTGTGTATGAATCACCCATACATTATGCATAGACACATTCATGTAATATACACATGTAGCATATGTATCACATATATAAATCACACCACACAAACCATGTACATGTGCACAAGATACAGAAATCACAGATACCTATCATGTACAGGGTGCGTGCAATAAAGTGGCAATAACTTTGCATCTCCTTATTTCATGTGCTGCTTATTAATTTCGAAAAACTATGTTTCTAAGGTTATGATTTAACATCATTCTTTCAGATATAAAGTATTAAATTCTGAGAGCAACCATCATGTTGAAGGAATACAATGTTAGAGCAACCATCATTTCTGGACTATGTGCAGGGCCAACTGCTAAGGAAATTGCAGACTTCGATAGCATCCCTTTACATACATATGATGCTGACCCTGATATCACCATACCAACAAGGAAAACGTGTAAGACATGCAAGGATAGCACAAGTCCAGATATTGTACACAGAATCCAGGAGATCATCTTTGAAGATCCAGGAAAGTCAATGTGCTCCATAGCAAGAGAACTGCAGATGCTGGATGCAACAGTTCACAAGATTATTGCAGAATATCAGATACAGATCATATGTTGTAAGAAGAGGTCAGTTTATGACACAGAAGACAAAGGAAGGGCACTTTGAAAAAACAAGGAAGCTGCTAACAAAATTTAAAAAGCCCAAAGAAAAAAATCCCTCTGATTTTCTTCTCTAATGCAAAGAATTTTCAGCAGGACTAAATAGTCAACAGAAGAAATAACACATGGCTCTGTGAGAATCTTAATGAAGTCCCAATTGTCATGCAAATGAAATTTCCTGCTACAGTATTAAGTATTGTCAGCAATAAAGGAGGTATCATGACCATGCATTTTTTCCCACAAGGCTTGAAGGTGACTGCTGATGTTTACCATGACATTTTGAGAGAAGTAGTTGTACCTTGGATGAAGCGAGTCACAAATTGATGTCATTATCTTCCACCAAGATGGTGCACCACACATAATGCCAAAAGGGTACAAAAATTTCTCAGTGTCAACGTTCCTGAATTCTTGTTGAAGAAAATCTGGCCACATAGTTTACCAGATGCAAATCCTTTAGACTATTCTGTATGGAGCATTTGTGAGAGAGAAGTTAATAAACAACCTCATTCCAATAAAGAGACCATTAAAGCTAAGATTGAAAACATGATGATATCCTTGGATAAAGAAAAGTTAATTAAAGTGTGCTCAAGATTCCGATGTTGAATTGAGTCTATTATTGCAGCAAATGGAGAAAAAATAATGGCTATGTCTATGTATTTACATATAATAAATATATTTCAGAATATAACACTTTTGTGGTGTGTTGTTTATTTTACTAAAATTTTGCCAATTGATTGTGCACACCCTGTGTACATTATATATACTTACACCATACACCACACAAATCTTACCCATCTATCATGTACTCACATAGCATTATATATCACACACTAATCACATATACATATCACAAATACCCACACTCCATGTGCACATGTCACACACATATATCACACATATGTACCCAGAGCAATATCCACAGTTAATAGCTTAATTATCCATAGTACTGGAGGGGAGATGAAATATGGACGAATACAAGGATATTTTTGAGGGCTGCTGTGAGAAAGTGTGTAAGCTCTAAAAACTATGCCTCTAAGACCTCTGAGTGAGGGGGTTAGATGGGACAATGTGGAGGTCTCTGCTAGTCTAAAATATTCCCCACTTCTGTGAACACCTGCATTTACTCACAGAGAAGCTCATGCCATCATTCTTTCCACTTCTAACTCTGTTCTGCTTTGACCCTCTATCCCCAAAATGGGCTGTAAAATGCTGATAATCAACATCTCTGCATTCCACCTATGTTCAGACCTATGGAGAGATAGACAAGGGCATCATGCAGGTGGAGAATGGAAAATCTTTATTACTATTACAAGTATTTGGAGAACATGACTTGCATCTGGGCCAAGTGGACTTGTCACTATCCCTCTGAATTTGCCATCTCCTCTGGCCTCCAGCACAGAGGCACCTGGTCCACAGGGCTCATGACTTGGCCAAGAACAGAGGAGATAAGTGTGACCATCCTCCTCTGGGAGAAGACCCCACTAGGAGGGGCCAGGGCAGGAATAAGCTGCATGGTGCCCAGATGCTTCTCCCAGCCTCCATTCCACTCTCGCTGGGAGAAGTGACTATACTGTGCAGCGGACTATACGGTGATGGTTCTCCGGGAAGTCCCATCACAGGGTACCTTGAAGGTTTAGGAATAACTCCCCTCCTCCCCCGCTGTGAAGTCTGACCCGTAGCAGCTCATGCTGGTGGGATAAACTGACCAGTGTTAGTGGGAGGCCCTTAGAGAAAAGCACAAAACTTTAGGGACCCAACGCTCTGCCTTTGTTGTTGAAGCCACTGTTTACCTGTTTAGTGAGAAGTAGGGTTGAGTGAAGGAGGAAGGGCAGTGAGCTTCTTAATCCAGGTGTGGCCACGCATCTATTGCCAGGTCTATAGGTGTAGCCTTGAACCTATACGTGCAAAATCAGCATTCATCAGTTTTATATGAACATGAATTATTTGTATCATCAAAAATAGAATGTTTTATGTTTTCAATAATTACAGCATTCTTACATAATCAAAAGATAATGGAGAAATATCACTTATCCAGCAAATACAATTTTGGTGTGAGGGCTGCCTGTGTCAGTCATCTAGTATCAAAATTATGCTGCATAACAACCATGAAATCTCAGTGGCACACAATTGTACACTGTGGGTTGTCTGGGGTGACTTTGCTTCATGAATCTCTTAACTTCCCAGGACCAGTGAGCTTATCAGGTCATGTTCTTTTCCTGATAAAGCACAAAAAAGCTACTCAAAATATGCCAGGCCTTTTAGCCTGGGCTGGCTCTGGCACATGGTTCCTCAGACCCTGTCAGGTCCTCTCTTGCTGGATGGAAGACCACCAAGTGATGACAGCAGGGAGGGCCCTGGTCTGGGGGCAAAGAAGAACTTGCACTGAGCCTTTAGGAGGATTTACATGCTTTATCATGGTGACAAGCTAATAACAACACAGCTGGGCAGCTCAGAGTTTTGGCATACTCACATGCAGTTGTCCCACCCTTTTCATAGCTGCACTTAGGTTAAATGCCGCGGAGAGTTTGGGTGTTCCTATACCCACTCTCCTGCTTCCACACAGCCATGCGCTAGAGGGTGTCAGTATTGCCACACATGGTTTTTCTACTCTCCCACAATAGTAGTGTGGGTGCTGAGCTTGCAGCAAGGGCAGTCTTATATATACATTGGAACAAAGGAGGCTGTGTACCCAAAAGTTACATAGGAGGTGACATCAGCCTGCTCAAAGTTGCTAAGTTGGTTACCTCTGGAGCTGAATGTTCCAGAGGCTCTGGCATAAGATTAACTCCAAGGCTAGCTCTTTGGCAGACTCCAGAGGAAGGTCCAGCCATATATAGACAGGGACTTCCTTCCCCTGACAGACCCACATTACATTAGCATTAGCATATCCCATGGCTGAGCCCACAGACAAGGAGACTGCCAAGTCACCTATCAATGGGCATGCATCCAAGAAGGGAATAGAGTCCCTAAAGACAATAGCTGTTTACGTTAACTAAATAAAAATGTCCATTTGGACACTAATGAAACTAAATTCCCATAGAGACAGCTCTCGGAAGACTGTTGCCCCTGTATGTTTTGTTATGGCTTACATCCAAGAGTTAGACACACTCATTATATTGAGTGGTTCTTTGTGTGCCTTCAGATCTTGGCCAATGTGATCATCTTCATCTGCGGGAACCTGGCGGGAGCATACCACAAGCACCTCATGGAACTTGCTCTACAGCAGACGTATCAGGACACGTGCAATTGCATCAAATCTCGGATCAAGTTGGAGTTTGAAAAACGTCAGCAGGTAAAATGCGTTTCATTCATACTTTCACATTTTTAGGCATTCTTAAAATAACATTGGTATTGTTAATATCAAGTATGCAGCTCATTCATTTGCAGGCATCAGAAAGAACCCAGAGCAGCCAGTGCCCAGCCTAGGCTGTGCTCTGGGCAGGGCTGTAAAACAAAGAGCAGGGATGGCTCAGGGATCCCAGGATCACCCACATGCAGACAAGACAGTCACATCAACCACCATTAACGCCTGGCTGGGGATCCTGAAATAATAACAGTGTTCTGTAAGACACTGACTTTCGGTGAAGGCCCATGTCTCTGATAGTGTTTGTGGCAGGAGCCTGCGCCAGCAGAAATTTGAGCTTTCCTCTGTCTGTGCCATAGGATAAAATGATCTGATTCCTTTCTGGGGAAGGTAATTGGAGTTGAGGGAGGGCCAGACGGCACCAGTTGTAGGGACGAAGGCTGTCCTACATGGGTTGCTGGGGATGCTGCATAGAAATGTTCATCGGGGAAATACACAGGTTATGATAAAGTATTGAAAAACTTAGAAACACACATGTTGGGATATATGGGAGGCAAAGTCATGAGGTGTCATCTAGGATGGTGGAGAGCACGTGAAACAGGCCGTGCTTGGAGAGAACACCATCCAAATGCAAGGGAGCCTGTATTTGACATGCTGGACTTTAGGTGATGGTGGGATGTCCATGTGAATAGTTTTGGTTTTGGGGGGATTGTGTATTAGTCACTAGGAACAAGTTCCCCTCTGTGCGAATACCCTGTTCACCTCTCTGAGAGCACCCATCACCATGCTTTCACTGTCCCCTGAATTTGCAGATGGAAGATACTTCTTTACGATTTGTTAAACTGTATAGAGTTAGTCCAGTTTAAAAGATTTCATCAAAATATGTTATGATGGTGGGAACAAAATTATCCTTTAAATTTTGATGCTACACTTTTATTTGTGTATGAACTGATGAATAGTCATCAAAACATTTTTCTAAAGATTTTGTTCATTATTTTTAGAGAGAAGGGCAGGGAGGGAGGAAGGAAGGGAGAGAAACATCAATGTATGGTTGCCTTTCACCTGCCTCCAGCTGGGAACCTGGCTGGAGACCTAGCTTACAACCTGGTTATGTGCTCTGACTAGAATAGAACCAGCAACCTTTGGGTTCACAGGTCAAAATATTTTTTGAAAGCAGAGAGTTCAGTCTATCCAACCAACAAGTATTGATTGAGCACATAGTTTGTGTTTGGTGTGATCCTAGGCACTGGGATGTGGCTAAAAACATTGTTTTCTCACTGGTATTATTAGGAAATCTCATGATTTGTATTTTTTTTTAACTTTGTATTGTAACATATGTATCAAAAGTATTCAGTAATTAATATTTAATTCTTTGGTCTCTATGCATTATCAAACCCTGGATTGAACAGTAAGAGATGTAGATATATATCTTCTAGTTTTCTTTCTCCAATAGTAGTAACTGGATTAGGGTGGTCCTGATAGATGTGTTTAACTTTCTTTTCCAACACCACCAGAATCTACTTCAAAATAACACCAAGGTTAGGGTGAACTGAAATTCTAAGTAGACAGATTAGATATTTATAGTACCAATTTTGACAAAAACATAAGTCAAGCTACTGACCTCATCTACACTTCGTACCCCGGTGAAGAGACTTTGAGTAGCCAGGACCAGGTGTCACCCCTTGTCACATTGATCTGTGGCATCCAAGTGGACGGGCAGGAGATGCTTTGACCTTACATAGCTCGAGAACTAGACCATGTGGCGTCCTTTGTGCTAGAGACTTTATGGGACTGTCAGGGGAGGTACTGCAAGGTCTTTTACTAGTTTTCTAAAAAGGATCCATTGATCCTTGTTAAAATAGAAAAAGAACACTTTGAAGAAAAGTGAAAACTTACATTAATATTTTACACCATAAATGTATTTTATCATCAATATTGAGAGTATCATCAATTCCTGGGTTCTGGTGCCCAGAATGTAGTATTTTCTTGGTAGGCCTTCAGAAAATGTGTTTCTAGAATTAGAATGAATGCTTTTACTTTTTTTAGATCAACATGTAAATAAATGGAAATGAAAAATTATCTTAGTTAATAAAATCCATATACTATGATCTGACAGATATAAGGAGACAAATAAAAATTGGCCAATGAAAACCTACATGTCCATCATACAAAGGAGCCGTCCCTAAGACCATGAGGATGGCATCTCCACAGACCAAATGAAGCATCTCACAAATCAAATCAATACCCAGCGGTCTCTCCTGTTACTTCCTGCCCATCTTCCATCTCATGCCATTTTTGCTTCTTCTATTGTCATTATCAGAAAACAGCAGTACCCTTAAAAGTGCTTCACTCATGGGTGCAAAACAGCTTGTTTCAGCCCCAGACTCCTCCTTGTGGCCCTTCCTGCCACCAGTCACCAGGAGTCAAAATATAGGAGCCATCCTGATAGCTGCCTGAAGGCTCAGGACCACACTAAGTGACTCTGGGGCCATTTCTCAGGGACATTCATTGTTCTAGCAGGCCTGCTGATTGATTGATGCCCCATTCCTGCTGTCCTTAAGCTGGGCTGTGAATTCCTTGGTGACAGTGCCATCTGTTAATGTATTATTTTTGTTTATAATAATAGAACCTAGTGTAGTTCTTTGCATGGGATAGGCAAGGAAATATGCTGTTAAACACCAGCTGACAAAATACATAAATACATTCTGCACTGGCTTGTCTCCCTCTCTTTCCCTTTGTTCAACCCTTGCAATGCAACGATTACTTAGATATGTACTTATCAATCATCCTACAACTCTATTTTGGCACCTTGCACTCCTCATGGTTTATGGCGGTCCCTATCCCTGGACTCCTGAGTATACTGACACCCTCATGATGGACTGATCATAAATCTCTTCTCCTGTCTCTTCTGATTTCTCTGTGGGTAAAGGCAATCTTTAAACAGTCCGTACCATGTGATTGCTCTGAATGAACCTGCCTACTCTCAGATGTCTTCCCACTATGAGGCTCATTTATATAGTCATTCACTAATGTAACACGGGCAATGTTAAATCTTCAAAGAATAAAACAAAGATAAAAAGTAAAAATGTGCATGCACCTCCATATTCTCCCAGGCCTATTTTCCTCTCTGCAAAAGTTTCTAGCGTGATTTTAGCTAAAATATTTTTACAAAATTGGGTTATTTTAGGATCATTGTCATGGAAGTGATCAATATCCTACCAGTAGGGTGTGTGCAGACAATTGTGTGTCTGTGTGTTATGAATGACACAATTTTTATGTCGAAGATAAAATACAAGCTTGAGATCACCCAGCCTGTTGAGTTAATCCAGATGTGCTCAGAACAAACATTTTAACGAGCCTTTATTAAAATGCTTGGCTCATGGATACAGTTGTGATGACAGTTTGCAGACTAATGGATCTTTAAAGCAGTGCTTGATTTTGACGTTGATGAGTGTAGCACTTAACATAATTATTCTTTCAGATCTTCGCTGGGGAATTTTATTAACAAGTCGAGAGACAAAAATGTTTAAAGAGAATATTTAGGAGTAGATGTCCCAAAGGGTAGGTAAGTATACAGAGACAAATGTCAACAACACATTATACTTTTTAAAAGGGGGTAGATAGATGCAGAAACACTCCAAACTTGGGCTCGAAAAACATAAAATTTTCAAATGAGCAAGCTTGCTGAAAAGTTATGAGTAGCATTTTGAAGGTTTTATTGAAAAACAGGGAAATTCTTTCATTAGAGAGCAGTGTGCTTCATCAGTTGGTATAAATGAACAAAAAATGTAACAACTTCCATATGAAGAGAGAATTGATGGATCTTTCAAAGTGGCTTGCTGTTGAATAATTTAAAACCTAAATTATTTAAAACTTGCCTTTAAATAAAGTTTGCTTTTTATATGCTTTCATGAAAAATGTTCCTATCATTTCCACTCTAAATTAGCATTTATAGCTACTGTCTTCTGCCTTTAGTGACATCATGATTTTATTTTTTTTTTCATTGAGAAATGAATACTATGAGCATGAAGATTAGAAAGGCCAAATCAAGAATATTAATGTGAAAAAAAGAATATTATTATGCAAAAAATAGAAAGATACCAATTGTATGATAGTTTGAGGGTATTTTTGTTAGAGAATGATGAGTTTAATCATTTCATCTCTTACTATTATTATCTTTCATTCCTGGTGAAACAGAGTCCTGGCCTCAATTGCCTTCTAAATCTAAAGAAATAATAGCTAGTATAATCCTCCAGAAGAGAACGGAGAGCTTCCTTTCTGGTAGCTTCAGAGCAAGTTCTACACTTGCTCCTGATTTAGCCTTTCTTCACCAGGGCATGCTTTGAGTAAGAGGTAGGGAATTTAAAAACCAGGTGCTCCCATGTATGCCTCCAGCACCACTTACTGCCCTGCAAGGCAGGACCTGTGTCCGATGCCCCTGCCACAGCCCCTCTCCCAGGGGAGCACTTAGGCTTCTGGGAAGTAAGGCGCCTGCAGGTGCTCCAGTGGGAGATTCAGCATCTATCAGGGATGTGGTGAAAGAGTCTGTATGTTATGAGGAAGCCAAACTGTCCATAGCATCTGCCCCCTGATTCTCGGATTCTGTGAATCTTAATATATACTGCTCAGATTAGATTTGCGAAACAAACAAACAAACAAACAAATGCAGGTCAAAAGCACAGAGATTTCCCAGCATCTCAGCTTAAAGAAAAACAATGTAAGATAGAAATTTATTTTTTCTTTCTGGCAAGATAGCTTAAGATGCCAATGTGATTTTTTCCCCTTGTTGATGAGTTACCTTTCTATGTTCTATTACATTGTTTCCTTTTTACATGTTTTATAACTTTTTAGACCAACTCTATTTTATCCATGAATTTGTCTCTGTGTCCTTGTCCCAGTAACTTTATGACTGTAATTGCTGTATTTTGCAAGTGTTTCTTAAGATTACTGCCACTATTGTTTATATATATATATTTAATTAGGATAGATTTCAACATTTTTATCTGTTTATGTTTTTTACATAAACTGTGGAGTTATTTTTTCAGGTTCCTAAATATATTGCTTCAATCTTTGCATGAAAAAATACTGGATTTCTTTATTTCTGAGAATATACCATTAAATTTATCAATAAAGCTTTTAGGATTTTTTTCTTCAAAGTTCTCACACAGTTTTAACATGTTTATTCTGAAATTGTGATAGATTTTTGTGCTCTTATGAAGAGATTATCTTCTTTTCAATATGAATTTTACCTGATTCTCAATATTATTATAAATGCAAGGATATTATTGGGATACATGTTTATCTTAGGTCCAGAGACTCAGAAAATTCTCCATTCACTCTAATCATGTTTTCTTCCTGAAACTATCCATGTACAATAATCATGTGCATACTACATTTTATGTTTTTTTTTTTTTCTTGCCTTTAATTTTTGACATTGTCTGGTATCAAAAGCTTCCAAATCTGTACCAAGTGACATTATTCTGTTGGGCAGTTTTGTTGATGTCTGTGCTTACAGAAATGTCCATTTTTTAATACACATTAAATATATACACCTTTAAAAAATATGTTGATGATTTTTTCTTTCTAACCATTTTTTAGCCATGGCATTTTGATTTTTCTTTTAAACCTATAGGGTTTTAAATGTATCTACATTTAAACCATTTGCATTGTTATCATATTATTATTCTATAACCAGTATCTCTCATTCTGTTCCCTGATACATAGTAGTGTTTCTTAGTTTTTTTATAGGAATGTCATTATATTTTGCATTTCCTTTTTCTTTTCTTTTTTAAAAACTTTTTCATTTATTATTTTTAGAGAGAGGGGAAGGGAGGGAGACAGAGAAGGAAAGAAACCTCAGTGTATGGTTACCTTTCGCCTACCTCCAGCTATGGACCTGGCTGAAGACCTGACTTGCAACCTGGTTATGTGCCGTGACTGGGAATTGAACCAGCGACCTTTAGGTTCGTAGGCCAGCGCCTATCCACTGAGCCACCAGCCAGGGTGCATTTCCTTTTTCTTTTAAATATGATTTGTAAAGCCTCTATTCTATTTCTAACATACCTTGTAAGTGCTTTTGAATATCTACCAGCATTGTAACATTGTGATTATTATTTATTCAAATGATTGCAGTAGTGCATATCTGTGCCCTTACTCGCTGATAAATATTTCAGTTTATCATAGTTTAAAATTAATGAACTAAGAAAAAGTTATCTTTTCTTAGATACCTCTCATAATGAGTGTCTTCATTTTTGCTTCTATTCACTTACCACTTAAGTTTTTGAAAAAGTAGCTACAACTGTTTCTCTTTCCTTCTCACCTACTTCCTAACTTCACTATTCAACTGCTATCAAAATTTACCATTCAAGTTGCTAGATTTAAGGGTATTTTCCATCCTAGATCTCTGCAGTATTGATCTTTTTGCCCACATTTTTTTTTTATACTTGGGGAAATAATATTCTAGGAGGGGAAAACCAACCTCTCCTCCTGGTTCCCATAATCTGGAACCATTCTGGGTCTCTGGCATTTTCTCTCCACACTCTTCATAGACACTTTTCTGTTTCTATCCACCAACACACACACATGCTTCTCCGGACTCTGCAGAGAGGCACTTTTTTCCATTCTTGCGTCAGTCACCTTTCAGCTCCTCACACACTTCCAGTTGTGCTGTCTGGGTTCTTTGCTCTCAATGCACTAATTCTGCTCTCTGTCATTTCAGGAGTCCCAGACCCATTTCCATTAACATGGCAAACTCGGAATGTTCGAACTCTGTTAATCCTCAGACTGCACTCATCTGTCATCCTCTCTGTTTCTGTGTGTGACTCCACCCTCTCTTCCTCACCTCAGCTCAGAATCTCCCCTTTTTGTCTGTGCTTTCTCCCTGTGTCCCCCATAAAACCAGCCATTCTATGGTGTATGTAGTTTTTGTCATTCTTACTGCCACCACCTTAGGATTTCACTGCATCCTGCCCTCTTCAAATTCATGTCATACAATAGTGTCATATTAATCTTCTCGAGATTAGCATCAGAGAAAAGGTAAGCTTGTAAACACCCTGGCTTGATTAATAATGCAGTGCTCTTAACAGCTGTTCTTTGCATTGTTTGCTGAGAACCAGTTCTGTGCATTTGCTATGAAGGTAGCTCTGGTTTTTCATTGTCTGGTTTTGAATTATTTTGGGTCCTCTGTTTCTTCTTCTGTAAAATGGAAATATTATTCATGGTATAACAAAATACCATGAATTGAATGGTTTGTAAATAGCTATTTATCTCTCCGAGTTCTGGAGGCTGGAAATCCAAGATCAGGATGAGAGCATGATCAAGTTCTGGTGAGAATCCACTTCTGGGGTGGCTGACTTCTCCCTGTAGCTTTACACACAGGAAGAAATGAGGTGGCTCTGTAGTGTCTTTTCTAACAACACTAGCCCCACTCATGAGGGTTCAGCCCTCATGCCCTAATCATGTCTCAAAAATCTCACTTGCTCATACTGTCACGTTGAGGGATGGAATTTCAATATACAAATTTAGGGGGTGAGGGGCACAAGCATTCATTCCATAGCAATGGAGCACTGATGTTACTTACCTCAGTAGAGTTCTAGGTATCTTGTACATTTTTATTATCACTCAAGAGACATGTGATCACTGAAATAAATAGATAAAAATAAATGCATATCTATATACCTATTTTAAATATTTCTATATACAAAGTCTATCCCTAAAGTATTGGCCAGGCAAACTGTTTTAATAATATTGATATTGGGCTATGGGGCCAGCGGGCTGCGAGGCTCAGCAGCTGTGGACACTGCTGGGCCGTAGGGCCCATTCTCCCGTGGGTGCTGCATCCTGGCCCCGGTTGCTGGCCACAGGGCAGCTTCCCTTGGGAACAGTGCTCGGCCGGGCCTGCATGGCACCCCCGACTGTGCACACGGCCTGCACAGCAGGCCAGGCCTGGAGGAACAGCCGTGGAGGGCAGCCGGCGACGTGCGCCGGAATCGTGCACTGCAGATCATACTGGTCCTAAGTTTGATATTGACATGCTGGTTTCACTTCTGAGGCAAGAAAGTGCAAGAGACATTTGTGTGATCAAGGTTCCTCTGGAAATGAAGTACACAGATTACTTTGTGATTGCTAGTGGAACTTCCACCCGACACTTACACACCATGACCTACTACATCATGAAAATGACCCTTTAGGAGGAAAAGATGGCGACAGAGTAGAGAGCAGTGCTGATGGTGTTCTCGAGTACCAGAGCAGCTAGAGGACAGGGTAGGGAGCGTGAGACGTCTTCAGGACCCTAAGAATTGGAGTAGTCAACATCTGGACACAGGGGAGCACGGCCCAGAGGCAGAGGAGACCAGCAGGACAGTAGGTCCAGGCTCCATCTGGACCAGTCAGGGATTATTAAGGGTGAACAGCCATCTAAACCCTTTCTTCTTATTATTATTATTGTTTTTATTTCTTTTTTCCTTTTGTATTTTTTTTGTTTTGCTTTGTTTTGTTTGGTTTGGTTTTTTGTTTTTATTTTTTGTTTGTTTGTTTTTGTTTTTTCTATTAAAAGCCCACAGGCCCAGAATACAAACAGACAGCCCAAATAAAGGACACACAGCAAGTGGAGAAAATCTGGGAGACAGCAACATTGAACTCCACAAATCTCCTATCACAGAAGGGGGCTCAACTAAGGCAAGGAAGCAAAGCAGGTTAACCCAGGGAAAAAACATAAATAAATAAATAAATAAAAAGCAAGAACAGACACCCAAAATGGGGAAAAAAAGAATCAGTCCATCACCAAAAGGAAAGGAAGAATCCCTAGAAAGAACACAAAATGAAACAGAGGCACCTGGAATATCAGATAAGGAATTTGAAAGAATGATGATAGAGAAGCTCAGTGAGCTCAGCAACATCAAAGAAAACTATAAACAACTCCAGGAGAACTACAAAGAACTCCAGGGAATTACAAAGAACTCCAGGGAAGTTACAAGGGTCTTACTGAGAACTACAACAGCATGAAAAAGGACATGGAAACTATCAATAAGTGCCAGCAGGAAATGAAGAATACAATTTCTGAATTGAAGAATACAGTAGAAGGAATCAACACTAGGCTAGAGGAAGCAGAGGACCGGATCAGCGAGTTGGAGGATAATGTAGACAAATACTCCAAGACAGTACAAGAGAATAAAAAAGGGCTGAATAAGACTGAAGAGGGGTTAAGAGAGCTGCAGGACAACATGAAACACAACAACATCTGTATCATAGGGATACCAGAAGGAGAAGAGAAACAAAGAATGAAAAACCTGTTCAAAAAAGTCATGATAGAAAATTTTCCCAACATGATGAGTGAAAACATTAATCCAGTTCAGGAAGCACAGAGGGTCGCAATGAGGATCAACCCAAACAGACCAACACCAAGGCACATTATTATTAAAATGGCAAATTTCAAAGACAAAGAGAGAATCCTAAAAGCATCAAGAGAGAAAAGACATACATACAAGAGAGAAAAGACAAATAACATACAAAGGGGCTCCAATAAGGCTATCAAATGATTATTCAACAGAAAAAATTCAAGCCAGCAGGGAATGGCAAAAAGTATTTCAAGTCATGGTAAACAAAGGCCTGCAACCAAGAATACTCTACCCAGCAAGGCTCTCATTCAAGATAGAAGGAGAAATAAAGAGCTTCCCAGACAAAAAAAAAAAAGACTAAAAGAATACATATCTACCAAACCAGCATTGCAAGAAATGCTAAAGGGTCTGCTATAAAAATAAGTAAACAAATAAAATGAAGAAACAGAGAAAGCCAAAGAGGAATACAGACACAAATGGAGAAAATGGCAATGAATAAGTATCAATCAATAATAACCTTAAATGTAAATGGATTAAATGCACCAATGAAAAGACATAGGATAGCCGAATGGATAAGACAACATGACCCACATATATGCTGTCTTTAAGAGACCCACCTCAGAACAAAAGATCAACACAGGTTGAGAGGGAAGGGATGGAAAACTATATATCAAGCAAATGGACATGAAAAAAAAAACAGCTGGAGTAGCAATACTGATCTCAGATAAAATAGATTTTACAATGAAGGACATAAAAAGGGACAAAGATGGACATTTCATAATACTTAAGGGAACAATACATCAAGAAGAAATAACTCTGATAAACATATACGCACCCAACATAGGAGCTCCAAAATATATAAGGAAAATCTTGGAAGACTTTAAGAAAGACATAGACAGCAACACACTAATAATAGGGGATTTTAATACCCCACTATCAACAATGGACAGATCTTCCAAACAAAAAATCCCCAGAGATGTTGAGGCATTGAACAACACTCTAGAGGAAATGGACCTAACTGATGTATACAGAGTCTTTTACCCCAAAGAAGCAAAATACACATTCTTTTCAAATGCACATGGATCATTCTCCAAGATAGACCACATGGTATGTCACAAGATAAGCCTTCACAAATACAGGAAAATGGAAATCATACAAAGTATCTTCTCAGATCACAATAGCTTAAAACTAGAAACCAAATTCAAGGGAAAAACCCAAAAATTCTCTAACTCATGGAGACTGAATAACATGCTTTTAAGCAATGAAGGGGTCAACAATGAGATCAAAGATGAAATCAAAAAGTTCCTGGAAACAAATGACAATGAACACACAACAGCCCAAAACCTATGGGATACAGCAAAGGCAGTTCTCAGGGGGAA